>JABUQX010028200.1:30000-56087 GCA_015478945.1 Trachelipus rathkii | reverse complement strand
ATTAATAATAAAATAATATATATAATAATAGATAAATTAATATTAATAATAATAATAATATATAATAATTTCTAAAATAATAAATAAAATAAATATATTTATAACTCAACTATATAAATAATAATAATGAATACCTTATAATAATTATATAATACATAATAGTAATAATAATCGAATAATAATAATATATAATATGCATAATTAATAATAATAATTAATAATACAGGATATCTACTGTCAGTTTTCAGTCATTGATTATGAGGCTATTATTCCTTTATTTTTATTATATATTTATTATTATTACTATGCTAAAGATATGGTCCCAAAAACTGGACTCTGTATAATAATAATAATAATAATACATTATAAATAATTTAAATATTTTGATATATATTTAATAAATAGAATAAAATAATAATAATTAATAATAATAATAATAATAAAATGACTATGTTCTTAAATATATTATTTTATTTTATTTAATTATAATTCCTAATATTTGCTTCATATACTGAAAACTACTGCGATCACGACCGAGAGAGGATAGGCAGCACCAGATGTATATTCTATTATACCCCTGAGGATGGAGATGTGACTTGGTAGCTCGGAGGAACCCTCCGCGAACCAATCTAGAGAGACCAAATAAGTCAGAGGGGTCCGGAGAAACCACATTTTACTTACACCACGTGATAGGGGGGGAGATTATAGTCCCGCATCGTCCACCGAGAGGTCCTAGGAGATGTAGCTCTTCTGTGTTATCTTATTGCCATTCTTTATTTGTTACAGCGATCCTTTACCATCCTGTAAGCGCAGAATATACTAATTGGGTAAGGGACATGATGTAAACATGTATAAAGACTCACATACGTATGATGTGTTGAAAATAAAATTTCATGAATTAAATGATACTTATATATAACCCAGCATTGATGCCGTATATGAATTTATATTACTTATTATTATTATGTAAATATATTAACTAATTAGCTTCTGTGGTATTTAATATATATATAACAGTATTATATTAATTATAATTAAGTTATATCTATTAGATTTTACTTATTGAAAAATTACGTTAATAGTTATTGTACATATATGCTATTCAGTCTTGGCATATCAATATAATTTTATGTTTTATATTTTTAATTTCGAATAACTAACTTTGTATTAATTTTGTAATTTTGTTATATAATATATTTTTTATTCGGCTTCATCAGTTGTACAATATAATTGTAATATATATAATTATATATATTTTGTAAATTGAAAGTTAATATACTATATATGCCACATCTATTATACTGAGTATGATATATAAACAAATGAACTGAGGGTTTCATAGAGAGTATTAATTTTCAGTGCTATAATATCTTAAATTAATAATTTACAAGTCGTTGTTGATACTAGATAACCATATATATTTATATATATATATATATATATATGATATTATATAAATATATAATATATATATAAAACTCAATTATACATATAATATATAAAATTATTAAATGGAGTCAATACTTGTATTATATGGCAAAAATGAAAACTTAACAAAGCGTTTTAGTATATTTATTCACGTATGATTGTTCTGTTATTACACACTAGTAGAATATTTTAACTACCTATATAAGTGTATGATCCAGTAATTGATACACGAAAGTTATGTTAACAACAGTTTACAAGCAATAACACATCACTTTAGGTTAGTGTCATTTTGTCATAAATGTAAGTGATGCATTAATTTTGTGAGTCTAAGGATATTATAATATCTAAATGAGATTTTATTTTCGTTATTACAAAATTATATTATTATCTATGCGAAAAATAGTTAAAAATAAATTTTATATCATATATATTTTATTTTATGTTAGTTGTAATAAACTAAAACACATAACATTAGCATAGATGACACTGCAGGCCGGTACTATATACGTGCAATACATAGGATGGCCAGACGCGATCGCTTATAGTATAATATGAGTACTAGCGTCACTCCGCTTCACCTAGAGAATGCGCTCAATTAAGTATTTATATATATAATTATATATTATATATATTACTGCTCTCCAATAAGAATAGTATAGTATATATATATTATTGAACGTGTAGTAATAATAATATATATAATATTATAAGCCGAATATGTGTGGTCTATCGTGCGTGCGTAGTGTGAACTAGTGTGTGTGTATGTGTGTGTGATGGATAGCCCCAACGAAATGATAAAAGACTTCCCACTATATGCCTATAGTGTTGTAGGATAATTTGGAGCAAGTATTTTAGTCTTGTCCACTGGTCTTCTTGCTTCATTTTCATAGCCCTATTCTGAACCCAACTTTGAAAATGCTTATGAGAGTGTCCGAAAAGCAAAAGAAACTAGTGTATTGAACATAACATAGAGGAACATCTTTTATTAAATCTAAATTAGGAACGGTGGCGCCTACTACGGCTGTTGTAGAGCGATTGGAAAAGACGTCAAAGAAAAGGACAGATGCTGAAAAGAAAGAAGTTTAGAACCAAACATCCCACAAATTTTGTGAGCACAAACTATAAAATCGACGAAAGCAGCCCCCCTTTTGTTCCACCCGCACCAAAGCTTTGTCACAAATTATATCGAAAGCTTTGCAAAAAGCCGAAGAGCGGAGGATCAAAAGGCGGAAAAGTCAAATATATTAATGAATGAGTCAAAGGAGATTTTACTCTCCCTCAGCGGGATTCGAACACTGGAAATTCGTCAGTTGCTGGAAGTTAACTAGTAAAACCGGCGAGAGAAGAGAGAGGCTCGATCGGACAGGCTAGGCGCCAATAACGCAGCACGTTCAACCCGAGAGATAATAATAGAACGTTTCAAGTGCTAAGTTATATAAGGCAGCGGCCTTGGTCTTCTCCATCTAAACCAATAGCATTTACTAAGAGATACGATCCAATAGGTCTAAGCACGCCTCCATCAAAAGTCAAAAGGCCAACCCCCATCAAAGTCAAGCTTTCCACTAGAAACCGTTCCACGATTTGTGATAAGTTTAGATAACTTAAGGTGATATCAAATCTTGTTTGTTATAAAATAGAAGCGAAAGATTTGGAAAGAATAAATTCTTAAGTAATAATTAGGTAGTTGAGAGAGTAGCTAGTAGTTTTGGTAGTGGTTTTGATGGGGGATGGGTCATTATAACCTTTTCCCACACACGGAGTGAAGAAAACGGCAGCAGTAGAACAGTAGAGAAGAAAAGGTAAAGTTGAAATGTGTATACTAATAAAATAGAGTTTAGCGCAGAAAAGGCTAATGGTGCTAGAGAAGCATTATTTTTATAATCAGAGATATTATCATTATAATTTTATTAATTTATGGACATTATTATTATTATTATTATTGTGATTTAGAAATTACCTACTTATTTCCTATTTTGTGTGTAAATATTGATCACAAGATATTATAATTATTTCTTATTATTATTATTATTTTATTATTTTTATTTTTTTAATTAGTTATATTTATCATTTTGAATTATCAGATTCAAACTCTGTTTTACTATTTATATCTAATTATTATTATTATTATTGATTATTATTATTATTAGTTAGATTCATTGATTATTTTTATTATTTATTAATTATTAAATATTTAATTGATTATTCATTAATCATTATTATTATTAATTAATTGATTATTATATATTATTATTTAATTATTATTATTATTATTATTATATATTATTAGTTATTATTATTATTTATTATTATTATTATTATATAATATATTAATTAATATTTCATAATCTTTCAGTTTTGTTTGGACAATACTTTTTATTAAATATTTCTGTTTTAACTATGAAATAAATAACTACTATAATTATTAATTTACATGATTAATGCTCTAATCTAATGGTATGTTGTCCATAATTATTACTGATTATGTTACATGGTTGTTTCAAAAGAAATTGTTAATTTAATAATAATAATAGATATATAATAATAATAATAATAGATAATGATATTGAGAATGATAAAATACATAATAATAATCAGAATAATAATAATAAAGTAATTAATAAATAATAATCAAGTAAAATAATAAATAATAATAATTATTTTTATATAAATATATTAATAACTTTTTTTTATATATTAATATGAAGGTAATGGTTAATAATAATAATATCTTCATAATATAGAAAATATTCAGTTGCTTAATGAAATAATGAATAATAATGAATAATATATAAAGATATTATGTGTAACATAATGTATGTATGAACGATTTTTCTTTAATATATTATATAAATAAATAATAATAATAATAATAATAATTAATGAAAATAATAATAAATAATAATAATAATAATTATACATAATAATAATACATATAATACATATAATAATTATATATATATATATGATGTATGTATATATATTTTTATATTAAATATTAATTAAGTTAAATATAATAAATGTATTGTATTGCGTTTCCGATCTAGCAGCCTTTACAGATAGATGTTGAAATGTACAGCTGTTGTAAACTTTTCTTTTTTGCATGATAAAGATTTTAATTATTTATTGATTATGTATTATATATTATTGATTATTATTATTATTAATTATTACATTTATTATTTATTATTATTATTTTAATTATTTTATTATTATTGATTATTACATGAATAATAATATAATAGAATAATAATGAAATAATAATAATTAAAAATAGATAATAATGGGATAATAATAAGTGAATAATAAGATAATGAAATTATTAATAAATAATTAGACATAATTAGAATAATAATCAGATTATATTAATAATTATAGTAATATAGATAATAAAATAGCAATATAGTGATATATGATGAGGGGTAGTTATATAGTAAAGTACTAGTAGTATAGTCAGTAGTATTAGCTATATATACTAATTAATAGTATTAATATATATAGTTATTATATATAGCTATATTATATATATATATATATTAAATAAATTATTAATATTAATGAATAATATATAATATATATATGTATAAGTAACTATATATATAATATATTACTATTAGTTTTAATTATATAATATAATTAAATTATTATAGTTATTGGTGTATAGTATATTATTATAATATATAATATATATAAGCACGACCAGCAGTAAAAAGGAAATATATATTATTGATATTATAATATAGTATATATAATATAGAGTATTATATATAATATAGATATATATATATATATATAATATATATACGTAATATAAATATATTATATAGATAATATATATTATATATTATTTAATATGTATGTGTTGTTTGTGTGTGTGTGTGTTTGTGGTAGTGTGTAAAGTGTGTGTGTGTGTGGTTGTGTGTGTGGGATCGTGGTGTGTGTAGTGGTCTTCTTATGATTCTTATATGATCATATAGATAGTGATGAAGAGATAAATGAACATAATAAATTCGGAATGAAGAAATGAAGAAAATGGTTGATTTGAAATATGAACTGTAATTAGATAAAGAAAAGCAGTTTAATGAGTCCGAATCACTAAAGAAGCACGAAGACGGAGAGTAGGATAATTTATATCATGAAAGAGAAGAATGTAGTAAAATTATCTTCAATTAGACGCTAAAAATATAGAAGCAACATCGGTAGCAGCAGCACTACACGGCGAAGATGGAAAGAGCATGACGTATGAGGTATAAGAGAGATCAGAACGAAGAGAAGAGAGAAAGTAGTGCTTACGAGGTATTTTGAGTAGTATGACTGAGCGGTAAAGAGAGCAGAGAGAGTATCATGATTAAGAAGAGAGAAAGATTAGAGAGGAGAGTATAATGTCAGCGAACAGTAACTATAGTCAGGTGAAATTATTAAGATGAATGTTTGGCGAAATAAGAATGTTAACACTTGTTTAAAGTTTTGTATACAATAATTACTGATAGAGTATAGGAGATTAGAGAAAGAAAATAATATATATCACTTATACGAAGAGTTGAACAGAGAGGTCACATAGTTAAGAAGAGAGATAATTAGTGATTGAAGATGAGTAGATGTGAAACGAGGATAGAGAGAGAGAGGTGTGCTTGTTATAATAAGTAGAGAATGGGAGAGATAGAGAGAGCTATAGAGATAATGAAGTGAAATAGAGAGAGAGAAGAGAGTAAGATAGAGAGTAAGGAGAGAAGAGAGAGATGAAGGAATACTGAGATAGAGATATATAGTTAAGAGTGAGTTGAGTGATTGAGGGACTGGTTGTAGAAAGAATGATAGAGAGAAGATTGAGTGATAGTGAGTGAGTGATATTAGTGTTAAGTGTTGTGTGTGTGTGTAAGTGTAAAGAGAGAGGGAGAGAGAGTGAGGTGAGTGAGTTGATTCATTTCTGTGAGAGTGAGGTGTGTGTGTGATAAGAGTAGAGATATTGGTGAGTGAGTGAGTAAAGATAAAACAGTAAAAATTATGTAATAAAGACTGTAAAAAAGAGATGATTATGATGAAGAGAAAGATAAAGAGAGTAGAGAGATATGAGAATATATAGTATAATAGAGAAGAGAGTAGTAATTCACATTATTGGAACGTACAACATATTCTTAATTATATTATTTTACAAGAAAGTTTAAAATCTATAACCACGATTTACTAATATGTATAATTATATAATATGACATTTACAACTAATACATAGATTGAACTAATTCGTTGAAGGATTATTTCTAACTTATATATATTTAAAGAGCTATATGCCAAGTCTCTTGTGGAGTAGTTGTTAGGTAACTTGTAACTACGTAATATATAGTTATTGTATAAACCGACATGGTTATATATATATATATATATATATATATATATGTCAATTGTACTCCATTTAACAATGCTTATTTTTATATTATATGTTATTAAATTTTATACTCGTAGTAAATTTGTATGATACTTTATAATATATTTATTATAATTTAATTATTATTATTATTATATTATAATTATTATGTATATATAATATTCATTAATTTAAATTATTTATTAATTAATATTTATCTAAATTAATAGGTATGGTTTAATTATATTATTACAATTTATGTTATATAATTTAATTATTCATATTATATTAATTATATTTATATAATACTATTATTTAAATAATATTATTTATTATTATATTTATATTAATTAATTATTTAATTAATGTAATTTATAGTATATATTATTATTAAGGATTTAATTTATTTTATTATTATATTTTAGATTATTAATTATTATTATTATATTACTTATTATATATAATTTAATTTTTAAATTATTACTATTATGGATTATTATTATTATATCGGGTTTATATATAATTTATATATTAATTATTTATGAAATTTTTCCTAATTAGAATTTTTAATAATTATCCAAACGAAGGTTATTTAGAATCTAAATAAATATATTTGTATATAATATTAGTTATATTATTCGACAGTTGTCAATATATTATTATGTATCTCAATTAAATTTCGTATATAATTATTCCTTTAATATTATTTATTAAATATAAGTATTTTTTATCTATATACTATATTATTTAATTCATTTATTCATCATATTCAGCAATATCTTGTGCAATTATATATTTATGTGATATAATTCAATTCACTTATATAATTTATTTATTTTCGATGGCTATTATAGGTTTAGTTTATATTTAGTTTAAGTTATATAATAAACCTTAGTCACACGTAACAGTTCCCATCCAGGTTACGTATGTGTTAGCTACCATATAGTCTTAATGTTGGAAGTTTAAAGTTAGCACATAATCTGTGAAGTATCTAAAATTTGGTTCATTATTAATTTAACGCAGAATTGCACACCCGATCTCTCTTTATTACACTGAGGATTGGCATGAGGTACTATCGATGCATCGCCGTGATAGTTATCACATCAAAGAAAAGGATGGTGGCCTCACCTCATAGGAAATCTTATGTCACGCAGCTACTAGTTTCGATGATAGATTTCTATATCTTTTCTAGGGCAGATAAATCAAAAAGTAGTTTTTGGAGAGGATTGTCAAGAGCCCGAACTTGCATCGTTGGTTCGCTCCTATACTAAGATTTAACTAACCTAAAATTATCCAGCATCTAAATAGCTAGCTAAGATGGGGAGAACTACCATAGGGAAGCATAAGCACTCCTAAAAAACTCATAATTTCCGGTCGAAACCATTTTCATATCTTTAATATAATTAAATAATGTAATTATTATTATTATTCTATTAATTATTGCATTGATTTTAAATCTCTATTATTATATACCTTGTAACCTAAGGAGCGTGATTATTAATTATTATTACCTATAATATCCTAATTAGTGATCTTTATTAATTGTATATATAGTGTACACTTCAGTGTAATTATTATTTATTGATTATTGAGATTATAGATGACGTTCATTGTAGGGACGGGTGGGATAGGAGGAACGTGCAGCTTTGCACTCCCGCCGTGGGCATCCAAGGCGTAATTGATTTCTTTTTTTAAATTAAAAATAATTAATAATAAATTTTTGTAGATAGAAGTGCAAATCAATACTGTAACATTTTTTAATTTAACACAGTAATCAAATCCTTTGTTGAATTGAATCTGAATTAAATCAGAATTAACGGTTGAGGAGAATCATTTTTTATTTTCCGCACAAAGCGGGGTGAAAGGGGGGAGGTGGGGGGAACTGAAATTTATAGACCAAAAAATACGAGTTAATTATTTTTATCTTACGTTTTTTCTTCCGTTCTATTATTTTTATTTTTATTGTGTTTTTTTTTTTTTTTTTTATTTTCGAATTTTACTTAATAAGGATATTTTTTATTAAAGTTCGTTTTCGCATTGCTACGTTTTCCTATTAGAAACAAAGTGTTGTCTTTTTCTGATCATTACCTTCCTTATCGGTATCACTTAATAAAATTGATTTGCGCATCAATATATATCGCTAGCATTATATTTTTCGCAGGTTAGAAAATCTGGGGGGGGGGGCACGAAGGTTGGAGGATCGAGGTATGAAGAACGTTTTATTTGTAGGTAAAGCGAGTAAAAGCAGCAAGGATCGAAAGAATGTGGTATTTCATTAGCAGAGGATGTACTTTTTTTTTCTTAATAATGTCTACCGTTATTTTCGTATAAAATGGAATGGTTACATATTATATTTTTATTTTTTAAAAAATTAATTAAATAGTTATACTAAAAGAAATTGAGAGGCATATCGAAGCAGAATCTGTTAATATCTATCTATGCTATCTATCTATCATATGCTATCTAATCATATCTATCTTATCTAAATTTCTTATCTATCTATCACCTAATCACGCGTGTACACTTATGATTAGGACACTTATGATTAGGACACATGACTAGAACTCCACCTTATAGATATCTCTTTCATTTTGATATTCAACATTCACAGAAACAAATTTTTGATATTAGATTGATGACCTTCGAACAACTAACTGACCTATGATTTTTGTCGTATATTTGCGACAAAAAAAAATAAATAAAATAAAATTCAAGGCCTCGACGACTAATGTTAATTTACTATATCAAATCTTCCACACAACTAAAACACTTTCGAAAGCACGATTCTCAAACTTTCCTCTGCAGTTAATATTCTTTGGAATTTTTCCTTTTCAGTTAATTTTACTTGAAAAGATTGCGATTATTCTCATTCTAAACAAGATTCTAATAGGTAGTGATTCTTAAACGAATTCGAAACTTTTGCGCACAACAATAATTTTTTTCTTTACTGACAAGTGGTTCCCCCCTTGAATGGAGTACTCGCAAAGCAGGTGGGTAGATCCACTAAAAAAGCCCCCTCCCCTCCCAAAAAAAAACTTGAAATGGCGAATCAAAAAGCTTTTACGTTTCATCAACATTCCCATTCTTACTACCTCATCAAAACTCCATTTTACTTATGAAATGTTGAATCTTGAATTGGGCGAGTACCTCTGATTTATCAACAGGAGTGTCATTGCCAGATCCATCTCGATGTGAACACTAGGCTTTAATATCTCCACAACCTTTAATAAAGCAGAAACAACGCTTTTAGCACACTGAAAAATAGTAGCCCATACGATGGCCCGGAGAGCTTTTTGAAACCTTCCTTTATGGATCAAAATGGTTATTTTACTGACCATCAACCATGCTATTCTACATAGTATCCATATCATGAATCCGTTACCCGCACTTAGAGTAAAAAAAATGACATCGCATTACAGTGGAGATACATCCCACGAAGGAAAATAACAAGTAGCCATCGTTACTCACGATCACCAATTCGGTGGGGAGCCTTGGAGTCCAAGAAATTCTTCAAATACCCATCCCTGAGGATTTTCAATGACGTAAAGATATCCTGGGGTGAAGTCGCTTTTCAGCATTTGCATGTTGTATGGTCCTGGACCATCATTAAAGTTAAACAGAGTGCACTCTATATATCACGGAACAACTCGAATAACATATGTTACCACCGTGTAAATCATAACAAGGGCAAATACAAAGAGCTACGAAATTAATGAAAAACAGCTGGACATGTCCTCTCACTCAAGCCAATACTGCGTTTACAAATTAAACCATCTACAATCTTTGTTACTATGGAATTACGCAACATGAAGTTGACAGGAATCCAGGGAAAAATATGTCATTTGTTGTTGTATTGTCGGGACCCACTCACTATAATCTCCCTAGTTAACTCCCTCGTACCAATAGGATATGAAGGCATTGAAAGAACATCGGAGCTATGTAGTCAAGTTTTCGCATGGATGTGTAGATGACTCCATGAAGGACCAATGGCTTCCCCTAGTGTCAAACGACGTCGTCAAAGAAAAACAACCAATCCCACCGTGGAGGTAAAAGAAATCGATCCCGGATACACCATATCGTAATGGATTCAGAGGATAATCTCTCCATAGAATTAACAAATAATATTCTTAGACTCTTTTTATCATAGTAGCACTTAACTGTATTAGAATTTAGCCAGTTAAGACCTTAAAACCTGTGCGCGTAGTAAGTAGAATATATTTATTTAAGAAATGATCGTCTATTATAGGGAATTTCACTGGAATTTGCTTTATAGTTCCGACTAAACATTATTTAACATCACTCCATAAAACACACGATTTGCTCACATTGAGGGAAAACTTAAATGCACTCATGCTTATAACTGTATATGCATACCAAAAAGAGTCACTCCCTATCCTTTCCGTAGCACCAACAACATCTTAAATCAGCGAGTTTAAATCTACACATACTGAACCTGTCCCACCTACATAAAAATATAACTATATCCAGACACATTCGAATTGGTACGAATGAATCTAATCCAGTCCTTGTTCCATCTCTGAAATATACTCCCTTGTTAATGTTCCATGATCACTTTACGAATCATGGTCTAGCTGCTTAATTCCCATAAGAAAAACAGTGTTATAAAATGTACGAATCCAGATACAACATCTATATTGTCCATTCCTTCTCCAAACTACCAGAGCCGCCTAGGGTTAATCGATAATGAAAGAGAGGTATAGTGCCCGAATTAAACTATGTAGATTAATTTTTCGAAATTTGTTAACCACGCCATATACACCATCATCTAACGGAGCTGTGGAACATGCTGACCGCACCCTCAGCAATATTTTGAGCAGTCTATTAAAAGTCTAATAAAATGGGCATGAGAATTGTCGCAGGTATTGTGGTTATACAAATATCATACCATCATCAAGACCCAATATCACTCTTGTAAAATCATATTAAAAAAGCCATGAACTACGCACTTGATTACCTTGCCCCACTAGAGATGGTTGCAAGCATAGTCGATATATATTATTTGTCCCTATCGAAATAACATCAGATATGCGAGTAATTTTGAAAATCATTTGCCTGGAATTACACAAAATCAGAATCCATCCTAGGATAGAGGACCTTATAAAATACATGAAATATGACAACCCGCGTACGGGACTGTATAAAATCCCCAGCAGACCACGCGTAAACAATATAAGCACATTCATAAACATTGCGGTTTTGGAAATTGCCTCCTGATATATTGTTGAATTATCCTTGGTTCAAGGCTTACTGCTATGAATGAGGAAAGAAGAGAATCGAACAGTGAGAGTAATAGCATGCAGTTAACACCGCGTGGATCGTTAAAGCTGCCATGCCGGAATAAATAGAAGTGGATGATAGAATAGGAATGATATGATGACCGTAAGACTCTTTAGGTTCACCATAGATAAGAGAAAAATTAAAAACGATAGAGAAATTGATCACCGAGCTTAGTAAAAAACAAAAAGGGCATAATGAGCAGCAAAAAGCAAAACCGTGAAAATTAACGAAAAAGACACAAGGGAAAAGGAAGTGGGACATAGTCATGGAGAGGAAATCACTATATTATGGATGTGGAAATTTAGAAAATATGAAGTAGATTAGAAAAGAAGAAAAAGACTTAAATGAAATTACTTATTTGGGGACACCTCGACTGATAATGAAGCGTACTTCGGACTGAGGATCAACACCAACAACCCCCTCTGGGGAGGAAAAAGAGACAGAGAACAGGAGTTTTAAAGATTCCTTCCCACAGATAAAACGTTTCAAAAACCGTACCCGCAAGTCTATTCTACGGCCTGTACGGGCTGGCATGACAGCAAGCACAGGAAAACAAATCCTGGAATCGAGTTATCAATGAGGGGTTTGAATGAATAAAATCCGGTGAGAATCTCATAAAAAGAAACCGAACCTAACGCAAATCGCAAGAACTAGCAGAGTAATGCCAATTGGTCGTCCCGTACCTGATAGAATTCACGAAATAAATTGAGTTATTAAAAAATACAGACAAAAAGTAAGAAGTAAAAAAAAATAGAATAATCGAGGAAAAATGATTAAATAAATTAATTAATTTGAAATAATACATACAAATAGCTTAAAGAAATTGGAAATAGAAAAGTTAACAGATGCGAAAGATGTAATTAACTTGTAAATTGATATAGAATAATTGAAAGGAAATAAAAGGGAAAATCTAGAAAAAAAAAAAAAAAAATATATCAATATAGAGTGAAAGATGACAGAAAATCTTATGGGAAAAACACAGTATAAGTAAAAAAACCGTTAAATAAATAAAATAAGTAATAATTATAAAATAAAAAATTTAAAAAAATCAAGATAATATAATTAATTGGGTTTTGTTTTCTTTCTTCAAATATGGGTATCGGACACCAGACGAAAAAAAAAAAAGTGAGGATATGGAGAAGCTTTTACCCCTAGTTTTCCAGGAGAACCACCGAGGTTTATCATATCGGGCAACTTGAATATTACATACATATTTTTGTCCAACTCTTCTAAAGAAAACCGAGACAATCATGGTTTTTCATTATAATTCCGAGGGCGTACCCTGATGACCGCACTGCCTAATCCACAGGGGTAACCGATAGATATCAATATGGATGGAACACTGGCAACTCCATATCCAATATACCGATTTTGCATCATAGTTTCCTCCCAATTTACGGAAAAGATGTGCGAAACTCAATCAAAAATATGAGGGATAACATTGCCATTCCCCCCTTTTATAGATCTGTAGAGTATAATAGGATTACGCGTAGACTGATCTTCCCCTGGGATCCAGGAATTACTATTAATACGCCCCAGCAGTTCAACTGAATCAAAAATTTGCACAGCAACCCCAACACTCAATTTGACATACGAAATAAAACGCATAACTTTCAGGCACAACAAGCATCCGTTAATCCATAATATATACCCTCCCTGACTGGGAGCAAACTGAATAACAAAAGAAACATACCAAATATTTTTAAAGAAAGGAGTTACACAGCTGACAATAAGGCTTCTAGCAAGGAAGGGCCCTTTAACATCACCAAACAGGCCCTGTAACAATATTACCAGGTAGTGAGAGGGCTGAAAAAGTATTTATAGATTAGGTCCCAACCACGTCCCACCAGCAAGACATCGGCTTCCAGGAGAGAATGTTAGAGGGGTGCGAAGTGGATGCTGACCCAGTAGATGTGAGTAAGAAGTAGCCAGTTTCCACTAAGTAGACATGGAGAGTAGAAAGGTTACAAGAGAAGAAATAGAGCTGCTCAATTAAGAGTAAAGAAGTGGAAGAAGGTAAAATGTAAGAAGGAATAAGTAGTGAAGATTGATAGTAAAGAAATAACCTGAACAACCAGCGTAGGCCTAGTCTTCAGAAATCAAACGTGCATGCGTCATGAGACCCACATCGCAATCTTGATGTTCGCAGAGAAACCACCTGTAGTCACAACGTCAAACATGCAGACTATTCCCAAATACATTCGGACATAGATCTGATGTAATATTAATACTGCCCCGGCTCATCAAATAACAACACACCAAGCGTATAGTCCGTGCGGAGAAGGAAGATAGTCAGCACCAATATACAAGCACAACTATATGACGGTGGCATCAGCGAATACAATTCCAATTATTTCCCCACAGTGGAAGTAGCCATCACAAGCTGATTGAAGATGTTTCAACGAACATATTCAGGAGTATGCAGGAAGATATTATGCTTTTGACAGAATGTCACTGGCGAAAAAAAAGAGCGAGTTCGCCATCTGTTCATCACAGTAAAGATGGAGAATGATGATTTAATGAAATATTTTTATTTTGATTTTTTTGGAAAGAACAGTTCGTTTGATTTAATACTCATAAACTAAGAAGCAGTACGAAAGATATTTTTGGGCAATTATATGACCAAGAAAAGCATATAGAATGTACCTCAAAAGGGAAGGGATTCAAAAAGAAGAAGAAAAGTAACTTGTTTATTGTTTTGTTGTTGAGTAGCACATTGCTTAAGCATCAATACAAGATTACGTGGGAGGAATAACGATTTAATTATCACTCTTAATTTCTCTTTTATCCTTCCACAGACCGAAGATCATCAATTTGAATTAATCATCTGAGATATATCATGATACCTAAGTTGAGAATCTTTGGGTTAACAAGTTTCTCCATAAGATTAATTTTGGAAAACCACAGATATAATCCCATTAAAAAATAATTCAACGAAAGGAACGACAAACCTTCCACCCTTAACTAAAAGCAACATTAAATAGTTATATTTTTTAATCTGTAACGGAATGACTTTCTACATGAAGAGAGAAAACAGATCTTTGACACTATTTCAGGATAGAAAGCTATTGAATTCGCCGCTTCAGGTTCCAGTGGGAGCTTCTTTGTTCCAGACCATCCAGAGGAACACTAACTGACACCGTAGAATGATTACGATAATACAAAAGTTATGCACCCATGAGTTTTTGCTCAAATTATGGCGCTCCCAAGTACTATAGAAACATTGATATCATCGAAGAGCTTTATTTTAAACTGTTTGCCTCAGCCTAAACAACAAAAAATTAATAACTGCCCTGTACTATTTCTTGCTATACTACAAAAAAGGAATAAAAGGATCTGTGGGCAGAAAGCACTACCGTTCATAATGCATCGTTACTCTTATTTAGATCTAATATCTTCTATCTTATCATATAATAGATTATATTATATTTATCAAATAATTTTATACTTATCTTATTTTCGTTCCATTCCATACAACATCATAATATGAGATTAATTATAATATTCATATACTATATATATTTAGGAGCTTTTCGCCGCAAGAGTTGTTTCTCCGCAAAAAAGTAATAAATAAACTTAAAAAAGCAATCATTTTTTTTTTCATTCTACGTTATTTAAATAAATAAAGTTCACTCTATATATTACTCCACATGTCGTAAAGATTATATAAAAGATTGCATCTGCATATTGCTAATATTTTTTCAAGGGTTAAGAAAAATTGGTGAGTAACGATATCAGTAAATATTGAGAAGTCCCCACGATTCAGTTAGCCGATATATATATAGAAGGCATCGGCCATTACTAAAAACACAAAGAAGTAAGTTAAGGGAAAAAAAATAATATTAAAATAAGAAGAAAGAAATTGCCAAGAAGAAAGGAATAAATTTATCTATTACTATAGATAAAGTAAAAAAACTCAGAAAGTTAAGCCGCCAACATCAGAATGACAAGATATTGTGAGACCTTCTTGAAAAGAAGATTCCTGTTTATCAGTAGCTTTATCTTCTGCAGTTAAAAATTATAACAATAAATATATATAATTTATATATATATATATAATATATAAACAATAATATAATATAGTATATATATATAAAGTATTACAGATAAACATATATATAAACTATATATATAATATACATATTATATATAATATAATAAATATTAAATATAAATATATAAATATATAATAAATAATAAGATATAATAATATATAAATTAATATAAATAAAATATATATATAATATATCTACCTAAAAAAGGCCACTTTTAAGTTTGCAATAAACTACTAAACTATTTAATCATATATAGTTTAAAAATAAAAGTCTTAATTCCATGTCCTATGTATGTACACATAAAAATTTTGGTTTGGCTAAAAAATGTAAAAATATTTAGATTCGAATTTGAAAAAAAAAAAAAAGCCCACTTTGCAAAAAAGCCCAGTGATGAACAAAAAGGGCCCCCTTTTAACTCTGCTAGATTAATTTTCGATTTTAGGTATATCTTATTAACTTTGACTAAATAGCAGAATCTTTTTTTTTTTTTATAAAATAAAATAAAAAATAAAAAATAAAAAGTAAATTACTAAACAATGTTTCAAAAATCATCCCATTTGGCTCAACCCTCATAACTGTAGTTAATTTTAGGGGTTTTTAAGTTATTATTGTTATCAGGGTTTTGATAAATAGCAAGAATCTTTCTGATTCATTTTTTTTTTTATTTTGCGAAGATTAAAAAAAAACAAAATAATAAAAAAAAAAAATTTAGGGAAAAATTATAAAATTGAGCATACAGTCTATGGCCAACTCTTATAACTCTCATATATATATATAACCGTTAATATCCAAACAGAGTTAAATAAATATGGCCCTTTTTACATAACATTTATTGAAAAATCTGGGCCCTTTTTACATAACAAAAATACTATTTTATTAGTAATAATAATAAGTAAACAAAATAATAAAACCAATTATACTTTTTTTAATTTATTAAAACACATATACAGGCCAATTTCATTCAAAAAATGCGCCTTTATCATCACATGGGCCCTTTTTGATAGTCTCTTGCGGATTACCAATATTCATTTCCTGTCACAAAATAATCTGAAATATTGTGATACCTTACATTGGTTTACTAACATATATTCAATATAATATAATTCTAGTAGTTCAATGCTATTTTGATGTAATAGTACCAAAATGTTATCACGATGATGTCAAAAAGTAACAAAAAATTTTGTAAAAGTTAAAAAAGTCCTAAAATTCAAAAAATCGAATGTTAACTATTATAACACCTTTAACACATTGCTTTAAAAATTTAATATTTAAAATACCATAATTTTTTCGCTCTTACCACATTCAAAAACGAGATTACAGTGTCCTTTTTTGGCTATAACAATTTGAGGGCCTTTTTAATTGGTAAACACAACTGTCTTTATCTAAAAAAGGCCCACTTTTTAAGTTTGCAATAAGATGTTAATCAACTTTAAATATTGAGATTAAATTTTCTTAGATTGCCATTCCTAGTTTACACATAAAAATTTTGTTTGCTAAAAATGTGTAATAAAATATTAGATCAAGTGAAAAATAAAAAAAAGTCTCCACTTTCAAAAAGGCCATGGGTATGTACTAACAAAAGTTTCTTTGTTAACTAGATTAATTTTCTAGGTATACTCTAGATATTCTATTAAGTTTGACTAAATAGCAGAATTCTTTTTTTTTTAAATTAAAATCTAAAAATAAATAATATAATAATAAAATGGTAAAATTCCTCAATTTTTTCAAAAATCATCCATTTGGGTCAACCGTCTATATATTCTGATTAATTTTTTTTAGGTTTTTTTAAGCTTATTATTATGTTTATTAATTTTTTTTAATTTTGTTGACTAAATATGAAGAATTTTATTATTTTTTATATTTTTTATTTTTTTTATTTTTTTAAAAAAAATAAAATAATTAAAAAAAAAAGTAAATCCATTAAATTAATAACCAAATAATCCAAGGGGCCAACTCTTATAACTTCTCTCTATAGTATATAATCCCGGTATATATACAACAAAGATAATATAAACATGCCCTTTACATAAACATTATGAAAAGTGGTCCCTTTTTACATAACAAAAATTTTTCAATAGTTCAAGCGCTAAAGAAAAATATAAACCAAAATAATACATTTTTTTATTTATATAAACACATATACAGGCAATTTTCCATCCAAAAATTGCGCCCTTTTCACAACATGGGCCTTTTGGAAGCTTTTCGCATGATACCGGTGTTGTTGATGCGCAGCCAAATTCTTGAAATTGTTGTTTGTGATACCTTATGCATGTAGACTAACATAATTAACACATAAATAATATTATTTTCTAGAGTTCTGTAAGCCAATTGATGGAATATACTCTATAATATTGTTATCGCGATGCCAAAACAGTAGCACAAATTTAAAAATTCTAAATTCACAAAAATCCGTAATTTGCAACCATTATAAATACACTTTAAACAGGCATATCTCAATGTTCATCTTTCTAATCGACATTATTTTTTTCCACTCAACTATACTCTAATACGAAAATACAGGATGGGGCCTTTTTCAAACTTACAAGTGCCATTGTCTTTGTCAGTTTAAAGCACATTAAATATATATATAAATATATAACTTATATATATATATATATATTATATATATAATTTTAGATATATATATATTATATATAATATTATTAATTTTTAATCATATATAATAAAAATAATATAAATATATTATATAGTAATATATATATTATTATGATATTATACTATATGAGTTTCAAAATTTTGCTCTCTCTTTATCCATTGACTAAAAATGCTGCAACCTCGCGACCTTGGTAACACCCATGTTGTGATCTCATTTCTTTGTTATTCCTTAATGTCTTTGTTTTCACACTAGCTTGTTTTCACTAGTCTAACCGTACTACACTTTTTACCTTTCAAAAGAGCAAGAAATACGAACCCAATTGAGCCTAAGATGGTAGACCTGAAAGACGCAAGGTGATGCGGTCATTAGAGAATTTCTCATTGTCTTCGTGTGAATTCGGCATTAGTTACCTGTTTTCGCCCACCTGCAGCACATAGAAGCACCCCTATGATGAGTAACTGTGGTTATGATGTTTTTCACTTCTTACCAATATCTCATTTTCATGACAGTCCCACATCATATTATTGACGACTTTATATACCAATCAAAGAACATGAATACTTTTGAAATATCTCTAGACATATCAAATTCATATAAGAATAGGGCATTTTACTAGACCTCCTCCAGAGATCAAGATTAGATGCAGAAATGTAAAAATTAATACGCAGCATCACACAGAAAGAAAAAGTATAGTTCATATGGAATAACCCGATAGTAATTTTCCTTTCATTCAATGAATCCTTGTCTAAACGACCATATAGTTCTTTTTTAAAATGGAACTACATCACGAGTCTCCAAAAAACTCTTTCAGTACTCTACCTCTATAATAACAAAAATAATTATAAAAGCTGTACCCCTATTATATTATAGGCCTATAAATATAAATATATATATATAATAACCAATATTTACTTTAAATTGATATAGTGTTTATATATATAATATATATAATAATATATATATATATAATACACTCATCAAAAACTAACGCTACCACTATCGATTACATGTCACTTCGCAGAACTGAAAGGCCCTTAACCCATGAAACCCACATCTCCAAACACAGTAGACAGCATCAGTGAACTATCAGTAAACATCCCCGCATGATTGAAATATCGACTTGTAGTATTATCGCCGTCACCGCCATAAATGTAGGAGTAAAACAATCGTAACTTAGACATGGGGATGAGGGATAGTGATGTCGGTATAATCGAGCGAAAGGTCATTCCGTACAAATACTCCGATAAAACATAGTAGCATCAGGCGTCGCGTCAACGTTCAACTAGTATCTTGCGTCGATATATCACCTAAATACTTCCACGGCCAAGGACACGGGTACCTGCACTTTTTAAGTACGCGTGGAAAATTTCACCTAATGAATGAGGCGCACACAACGATATCACGACGTTCAGCGTGTAATTTAAATTTTTAGAAGTTTAAAAATTTTTCTATTCTTGTTACCAGTTAAACCCACACAAGAGCGCCGCATAACAAGGTAGGCCATGCCACATGCACCCCTGGAAGGACCGATTTATGCTAAAACAGCGTTTTTCACAACTACTGCGTGCAAGCAGAAAAGACCACACAACTGCACGACATCTGCAATACAGCTAATCGAAGAATACACTTATTTGTGCACCAGGTATAATGATAAAAACAAAAATTAACAAAATCATGAGCGTACACGAGCCTCTACTGGAACACATTACCAGCACCAGATAGGAGCCTTCCATAGCCTAATCGCAACAAAAACCCCCGGTACAAAAGTTTAGGCAGCGACTGATTAGACCCTAAAAATAAATTCATATGTACCTGCTCTCTTTAAGATTGGTGCAAGACGTTTGTCTTCGTATATACGGGACGTATCGGAATGTCTCTGTACATCCTAAGACTATGCAGATCAGCCCACAGAATTATACCGGATTTCATACTCGTACATGAATACGGTTCTCGAACAATGGCAATTCCTGCAGTGAATCCGCGGTGTGAAGAATAGGCTCTCAGTTTTTTAATAGGCACTGAAGATTAATCTTCTTTATCTGGGCCTACGATTTGCACATCTCGATGAGGCCGTAAGGTATATCACAACATCCTGAACCATATGCCATGTCATACGTCCACTACATCGTTGACTCTTTCATCCTAATGTGTGCAATTCAAGACCACACAAAGGTCCCCAATTGTGATTCGACTAAATTATAGAACGTAAATAACACCAGTGCCAGCATATAGCCACATCCTAATTCATATAATCTTCTATTTGGTATATCCTGTATACGTCGGATCGACAGTTGCACCCCATCACGGACCCTCCCGAACCGACGACACCACTCACCCACGGCATGGACACAATCACAGAAAGTCCAGACATTCGCCAACTCATCGAGAGCATGCCAGGACGGTGTCAGCAGTCATCCGTGCCAGAGTGGTCAGACACATATTTCAGAGACAGACTCGCATCACCCCCGCAACCTTCTGCCGTATTCCAAACATGTGTGTTGCAGCCAGAACCAAACTCTCCGAACCCTATACTGAGAGACCATAATATGCTGCAATCAATTGGCCTCCACTCTCTATCAACCTTACGCTTCTGAAAAATCTACCATGTATTTCCTGTCCAATAAAGTTGATCTTCTGCGTCTTCAACCTTTTTCTACCATTCCTCGGACCACTGACCCTTTGGTGTAATATTGACGAGTGAAATGAATTATATATCTATATATTATACTATATATAATATATAATATATATATATATATAAAAATCTTCGTATATATATCTTATATATATATATATATATAACTATAATATATTTATTAGTTATATATATATACATATATATACGTGTGTGGTGTGATTGTATGGAGTTATTATTATTTGTATTTGTATTTTTACTATTTATTATTCATGTTGTGTCTTATAGGCCCCAAAGATCACTTTGTGTACCCCCGGTTGTTCAAATACCCCACTTTAGGAAGATACCAGCTATAGTACTAATGATAACTTGTTGCGCACATGGCTGTTTCATTGAACCACTAAGAACAACAATGGCTATTTATACTTGATATTAATCTAACGATGAAGATATGTTGAATGAGATTAAGTTTTAGGAGAATATTATAGGACTTTCTATAATGACCAAATAAATAATTAATTAAATGGAATTTTATATAACTGTGCCCAAATTGCAAGCTTAAATAAGAAGCAAAATTGTTAGATTTCCATTAAATTTCTCATTTACCAAATTTCCACAGAAATGCTTATATACTAACTGAAGATATTATTGTAAATGAAAAAAAACTATTATCATTAGATAACTATTTTTAAGCAAATTTTAATGAATATTCAGTCAGTATGCCTTAAACGGAATGTGTTATTTTATTATAAAATACTATGCAAAATCATGGCTTTTGCTGCAAACGCCATTGAACAACCCGTAAACGATATTAATTTTCTGAAATAACTTGTTAAATACAAGAGCGACAAGATGGTTATAGAAGAGCAAGCTAATCATAAGTTTATTAAGCATCTGTGGTATTTAAGTGAGGAATGTGCATCTTTCTCCATATTTGATGAGCGAACTTGTTAAATACAAGAGCGTCAACAAAGTTATAGCAGAACAAGCTATTCATAAGTTTATTAACCATCTGGAGTATTTAAGTGAGGAATGTGCAGTCTTCTCCATATTTGATGATGCAATTAATAGCGATATAAGAGGAAGGATGGCCACGAAATTATTACAGACAGACATATTTTCGTAACTTATTAAAATACATGAACAGAAAAATCCCAAGGGGAAAGTAAAATAAGCTATTTATCATGGAGGATGAGCTGGAATATTTCCTAAACAAAATCTTTCTCTGGATTTACTTGGCTGCAGATTACAAAATATGTTTTAAAGGTTCCATATTTCTCGATAATTCTTACATACTTTTAATACTTAGTGGAAAGAATAAGAAAGTTACAAAATTTGGAAGAAAAATTATATAGCTCTGTTAATAAAAGTGGTAAACGACACAGCAGAAAAATGTTTCAAAGTTAAATGGAAAGAATTCATTCACCTCTTACTGGAATCGAAGATCAAAAAAAAATTTTATTTAAGCATAATAAAAAATTATACTTATTAAACTAAATAAGAATTCAACCTTAAAATTACTGAAAATTTATAAGGACAGCCTTTAGCAACTACGTTCATTGCTCGATTTCCAAACATATATAATTTATTTCTTTCTTGTTATAAATTAGGTGGTAATAATTATTATCGGAAAAAAACGTATTCAATGGACACACTCGTAAGACAATTATACAAACCTTTCTCGTTTAAACATAATACTTACATTTACTTAGCAAATTAATAAAGTATTTGAGAAAGTAAAATCCAATTAATTATATAATATATGTAAATATATATCAGTTATATATATATATATATATATATATTGTAATATAGTAGTGATGCCACCGGAGAGTAATTTACACCGGAGAGTAATTTTGGCCTGAGGCCGGAGAATGAAAATTTTAATTCGCCGTGGACGGCCGTGTATTCATCACGGCCGAAGAAATGAAAATTTTCGCATTTATTACTAACAGGAAAGATGGATTTACTCTATTTGCCCCAAAATTTCGGATATATAATTATATAATTATATGTATTATAATATATTTATATAGTAATATCATAATGGTATAATTATAATTAATCATATATAAGAGATATATATTACTATACAAGGCTTTTATTAAAAATGATGAAGTAATAATGTTTCAGATTTATCTATATTTTTTACAATATTGAATAAATATCAGTTTATATATATTTAATATAATATATTATATATATTATATCTATATATAATATAATATCATATAATATAAGTTAAATAAAATATATATCTAAATCCTCTTTTAGTTACGACAAAATGACAAAAATAATATTATACTTGAAATATAAATTTAGCATTTAAATAAAATTCTTTTTTTTTTTTCTTTTTTTTTTAAATTGTTTTTGTTTTTATATAAATAACGGAAAATTTATATTGGTATTTATGTCTATATGTAAGAATTGAGTGATAAAACATGAAATTATCATGCACCTTCCTCTTCCGGTATCCAAATAGTAAACTACCTAGAAGAACGTATCAGTCACCTTGTAAGAGTCATATAAATCCCGCGTATGTGTGTAACTTTAATGAAATATAATCCAAAATAAGTTATTTTTTTTTCACATTATAATTTACCTGCTAAATAAAAGCGCATTTTAAAAAACGCAAAAGTAATATTCCGTTAAATATGGTTGGTGAATTCCCAAAGAGATAAGAGTCGAGAGCCAGGAAGAAGGCTGGAATAACAACACTCTTTTGAGATATGAGACAATATAGATTAAGTGAGGTAGCTGCCATACATCAGTGCTACCAAACTTTGAGCTATCTTATATATTTGAAAACTATTGCATCCTTATGTAAATATAACACTATGTGCCCAAAAATATGCATCTTATCAATAATAATTTTTATTAAGCATCAACCACATACTTCGAGATTATTTAGCATCACCCAAATCTGCGCTTTTAAGAACTATTTATGTCCAATCTGTTATTTTCCCAAAACAACAGCTTGGCACACTGCTTTGTTCTGGGAAAACAGACACAGGATGAGCCAAACCATAGACGAACTTATGAGTTTCGTCAGGCACCTGTATATTGTTAGCTTGAAAGTTGGGTGTTATCACTTAAGTTTAAGTGCCGTGTTAATATTCCCTATGTTACAGTGCTTTAAATTTAAGAAAAATCAGCCTGTGGTATTTATCTTTAACCTACATTGAAGATAAATGAATGTATAGTAAAATTCTCGAAAAAATTTTTTTAATCTTTTTTATCACTTCATTTTATTTCTTATTCTAACAAAACGACTTTTCTTCATAAATTTGTCTAAAGCAGTATTCACTAATTTATTCAATTAAAAGCATCAAGCAGATGATAATTGACAAATCTTTTAATCTCATCCCCATCATAGAACAATTTATTTTACGAGTAGTTGAGTATAAAATTGTTAGGACGCTTACAGTGGTAATTGCAAAATCGAGATCGCATAAAAGAAATTCTTTTTTTAATAATATATAATATATATAATTATTAATCACAACCACTTTTATTATATATATATTAATAACCAATTTTATATCAGATATTATCACAAAAATTTATATATATACCATATATACTATATATATCATTAAAGCTATAATAATTATAATATATATAGTACCCCATATACCTAATTTAGTATATAACTATACATATTTAGGATAGATATATATGATATTATGTCACTATCAAATCGCATTTCCATTAGTATATATCTATATAAAAACTTATATTTACAATAAATTTAATATAAAGTAGGATTAACTATCTTATGAAAAGTAATTTATATAATTTTTGTGAAATATAATAAAAATACTTATATTAATATCCATTTTCTTCGTCCTTTGCTAGTATGATATTACGACTATAATTAAATTAAAAGTTTTATATTACTGCATACTATAAGATTAAAGAAGCGTAAATAATAGTAAAGCTGATCTTTTGTGCAGCTACTTGAGGAAATACTAATTACCTTCAAGATGAAACACCTAAAAAATGTTATCAAACATATTATATTAATTAGTAATAGCACCCAATAACCGTTACTGAGTATTCATCTTGAAAATATTGTAGTACTGATAAAAAGATTGGAAGCTAATGATATGAGTAATTCACATCTTAATGCCTTTAGCAAAGGCTTTACCATATATATAGCTCCAAAATATGTAAATTGGCATATATATTAATCATAATATATTCTTCAAATTCACTAGAAAAACAATCTAGATACTGAATTGCAAATCACTGGAAGCTTAAGGATAGAAAATAATATTAGTGAAACAATGCTTACTAACACCATTGAAATTAACTAAAAAAGACGTGAGTGAATTGATAATGATTAGTAGATTTTAATCTTTTATATGTTAAATTAAAACCATTAGCAGTAGTTTTAAATTGTCACACCGCATAAATAAATATATTATAGCCTAAATAAAAACTGGTAAAAGGTATACGTATATACTTTATAGCATGTTAACAAAAAAACTATGAAACACGAGTATGAACATTAAATTTGTTAATATGAAACGTGCACAAACACATATGCACCATTAGAATGAGAGAAGATAAAACTTATATTGTACATTGCTAAAACAGTTTCTAAATCCTAACCCAATAACAATATATAGCTAGTGAATTCCCACCTTTAGATATATATTTGATCAGAATAAAAATAATATATATAAGTAT
>JABUQX010028200.1:0-25000 GCA_015478945.1 Trachelipus rathkii | reverse complement strand
TGCCCATTCTTCGTAGCTCGTATCTACTCCTCCATCTGACTCTATCTGTGCTCAATCTAACACAATTTTGACTATCTCCATATTCCTTCATACTACAGCTCATCAACTACTGTTACTTCTCTTCTTATTAAATTCTATATTATTCATCCAAAGAAAATAGTTCCTGTTAGCATGATAATATATATATATTAGTTTACTGTAGCTTAGTAGATAAATTATAAATAGATAATAGTATATAAAAAAAAATAAATTGGTTTATGAATAAAAAATAGGGAAGTAAATAAAGGTTATTATTATTGGCATAAAAGGGAAGAAAAACCATTATATTTAGGAACCATAACCAGGCACTGTTCTCCATATTTTATGCTATACTAGGTAAAATGTGTTTGTATACTATAAATGCAAATAATGTTTTAGAAAAATTAGGCTTTATGAATAACTAGTAATATAGTAGATTGTATTTGTTTATACGATCCGTTACTTCTTAGTTAAAACTTTACGTATCTGTTTTTAGTATAAGTATAACGATATAAGTAATAGATAATAACGGACTCGTTGCTTTTTCTTTCATGTAACGATATAATGATTATCATGTTTATATTTTTCAGTCCTTACTTTTAGTCCGTTATCATTTTAGTATTCGATACTTCTATATATTGAAATGTATTGTATATGCACCAATTACCACCCCACTGAGTTTATCCAAACTAAAAAAATACCTTTTTATATATAATATATATATATAATAATATATATATACATATATAAATTAATAATAAAATATTTAATATATAAATACATGTTATATATTAATATATAATATATATATAATATTTATTATATATATTAATATATATAATATTAATATATAGAATATTAATTAATATATATATATATTATAATATATATTTAATATATATAAATATATATATATATAATATATATATATTAATATATAATATTATATATGATATATATATATATATTATATATTATATTTGTAATTAAAAAAGTATATATAATATATTTAAGGGAAGCAGTATAATCATAAACTAATGGTAATATAATTTTCAGTAGAGATGAAATTCATTTCATTAAAACTAATGAATAATGAGAATGTAACTAGGGTGTCAAGTTGATCCTTCGAAATAATCTTGACTATAAAATAAAAACAATTGCTAGAGTAATGAAAGAAGTATATATTAATCGAATGTATATAGTGTGGAGTTTATGAATGGTATGCCAAGTAAAGGTATAAATAGTATTTTGTCAGGTAGATGAGTGAACAAAAAACAATAAATTAAGCTTTGAGTGAGAGAAAAAAAGTAGAAAAAGTTAATAAAGTAAATTAATACAATAAATCTGCAGCTAAATAGAGGGTGAGGTAATTACCAATTAATGAAATGATTCAAGTAAGACGTGAGAGTAGCAGAGAATTGGTTAATTGATGGGTTGGAAGTTGATATAACAAAGAGCGTATTATCATGGAGTGATATTAAGTCATGTCGAGGACTTTGACGTGCCGAGGCAAGAGCTTTTTACTGACTAGTAAAAGTTCTTTTCCATAAAGGGGTATGGGGATAAGACCTGCTCCTCTCTCTCCTCTCCGCCTACAATGTGTAATGAATTACTATTATGGAAATTATATTTTAATTGAGTGTATATAGGAAAATATATACTGGTATCTAGCTCGTAAAAGTAAGTGCGTCAAAGATACTGAAGGATAATACTATGATTTGAAGAACGATGAGTGAATCAACTTAAGAAGTAAGTAGATGATAATTAGTTGAAAGATTCAAATATTATTACATTAAAACATATAATTATTGAAATCAATAGGAGAGAAATAATAAAATTGATTTTATAATTTATTTTATGATATTGCAAACAGGCTGTATATGAAAGTAAATAAAGAAATTTCTCATGTAAAATGTTATAGTATATATTAATGGTGTTGTAGGTGGTTAGGCTATCTTATAAATGAAATCAAAAAGTTATATATGAACGATAAGTGAAGCGTGTATGTAAGAATAAAAAATAGTAATTGAGTTTAAAGTGATTGTTTATTATTAATAGTCAGTGAAGTTAGTGAATGGTCATGAGTGTTATGATCTTCTTTGATTCAAGAGATTCTCTAGATTGTTAGGATATAGAACTCCGATGTTCCTAATAGCTACTAAAACTTTAGAAGTGAGTCCTGGAGTGGCCCAGAGTCCTTGATGTGTATGTTAATGCAATCTATGTGATATGCATGAACGAACAGCGTTGAGGAGTGCAATGACAACTCTTAACCGTTAATATACCTTATTCATATTCTATGAGTTTTAATGGTCTATCTATGTCTCTCTGGTATTTGGTGGACGCGGAATATGGAGAGACGAGTTGAAGCCGAGTAGCGAGAAAAGAAGTAATCTATGACACAGAGTCGTCATCCGTAGAGAGAGTGGAGATATGTGTCTATAAGCGTCTAACAGTGGAAGATCCTAACGTCTAAAGAACGTAACGCCTTCCTTTGGTTGTGATTTTCCGTCACTCATTCCTCTGTGTTGAAGTTACTGCTTAACGTACTGTGCGAAAGCGAGCTGGTATAACCAACTATTCTGAGGTTATTTAATTTATTTCTAATTGTATACCAATGTTGCACCTACTTGAAAATATGGAACGGATGAGTCCCACGAAATCTTTGTAGCTCCGTAGACGTTTTTTCGCTTGATTATTAGCAGTGAATCTCAGATTTTACCATCATTAAGTTGTATATTACTGTATATAATCATCCTAACGATATCTTTTGATGCGCAATTGTCCTCTACTCGTGTGTTCACATCAAACCCGAAAGTGCTCATCTGCGATTCTTTTATTTACCAATATTCATTAACTAATATTACACTGTATTAAATATATTGTCCAGATTAATCGAAAACTTCCACACTATACTTTATATATTACCCTCAAATCGATTACACTCCATTATATCATATAATATATCTATATGTCAAAACCCCTTAAAAGTAACACGAGTTTACGGGAGTAACGTGCAACTTCACTTGTACTCTTCTCATTTTTAAAGAAACGAATAACGATAACGAAACTACTTTTTCCGAGTAACGCGTCTTCAGCTATACTCGGATATAACACTGAATCCTGACCATAAACTTGAGTGATATGTCAAGCACGTATTCGCCGTCAGCTCGGCGTCAGCCATACATAATCTGGAAATTATACAAACTCTTTTTATATAGTAATATAATTACAAACTTAATCATATACATCTTAACACTCTACTAAAATAACACTAATTAAACTTTATTCCTTTATATTTATAATATCGACTAGGTTCATTATACGCCATAAGGATTCAGGACTGCCGTCGAAACATTAAAACATTTCATTGGTCTGAACATAAAAAATAAATAAAATTAATCTATTATAGAGTGAAACCTCATATAATCCGGTCACATAACAGGTATACTAAGGTGCCTCAAAGAAACTGGTATAGAGTTATACTGTGACTTTTGACTAGGGATATAATTTTTATTCTCTTACACCCAGAACTCCATTTAATATAAAGGCCTTTAATCCGCCCTGTTTGGATATAAGTATCACTTATCTCACTAATACTGGGGGGGTATATCTAGCCTACACCTACTTATCTATTGTATAGATATAGAGTTGAGTTCAAATTCTATTATAGGAGACTTAATAAACTGTCCCTTTTATGTATTATATTATTACTAACTCTCTTGACACCTTATTACTACGATGTGACGCGTTATGGCAGCGTCAACTAATCTATCTTTTCTATATATATATATGTACTTATTTACCACTAACGAGTAAGATACGATATCTACAGAGATTGATACCACACGTCAATATCCATCATCATCACACCATTGTACATATCGCCCTCGCTAAATACAAATGAGGGGTCACCATGCCAAAACTAATAGTAAATTTGCATACTATATATAGTGAGTCATGTGAAATAAACCCAGAACTCGATTCGTTGTGTTAGCCTCCTTCCTTTACCCAGTCAATTCTGTTCTAATGAATAATAAATCTCCTTTGCCATCTTATTCACTTAGTTATTAATTATATATACAGAGGTGGCACGATCCGTTACTTAAGTAGTTCCGTTATCGTTACTACGTTACTCGGCGTGAAAATAGTATGTTCCGTTAATCCTTTTCTCATTCCTTTACTAATCCAAAATGCGTAAACTGCAGACAACGAGAGTAAGAGCCGATTAGCCTCCGTTACTTCTAGGCTTACTTTGTTATGTCTGTTTGACGTTGTGATGCATCTTATTCGGTATTTTATTTCCCTGCCCCCCCCTTGAAAAAGCCGATTGTCACTCTATGAGGGTTTGTGTGTAATTAATTTTTGATGATGGTTATCTGTAAAAAAAAAAAAAATATATAAAAATAATAAATTAAAATAAAAATAAACAAAAAACACACAAAAATGCAATAAAAAACTCATAGCGCAAACTTAAATGAACTTTTAATATCTATTTACATCTACATTCTCAACGATTTATTATATATGCACTACAGGCCATACCTTCCTGACCATTCACTATAAATCTCCTACTACACTATCTGAGCATCATTACCGTTACCCCTTTTCAATTCCAACATGTATATTCAATATATACTAATAATATTTATAACTTCTAGAACATTTGTATCCATGCATGCCCCTATATAACTATCATATAAAGCATAACTTCAAGAACGTAAATGAATCATTATAATAATAAATATAATATATCCAATACTCACATAAAACCATAAACTAATAATCTACTTTATATAATTTACTATAACCTTTACTTCAAACATCTCCATTGTACACACCCTGTCAAATTCCTCTATCACTCCTCTCAAAACTCTCTTCAGATTCGCCACTGCTAAAACCTAAATTTAAAAGCGTTATAAATAATGTATTATTAGTATAGCAACCCTCCACACTTCTTACCTATATATCAATCCATTACATTATCTTTAACACCTTTCCAGCCACCCCAACGCTCTATAATTCATTCATATATAAACCCCCATCACATATATACAAATATAATAACCAAGAAAGAATAACACAATGTCACTACCTAACATTCACCGCTATTAATATAATAAAAAAATAATCAATCACTTTCAACTCTATATTTATTCTTATAGTATATATATATAATATATATGATAATATATTAATATTAAATTATATATATAATATAATAAATTTTTGTTCCTAGTAGATAATACTTAATTAATATTATAAGTCTTAATTACCTAGATTACAAATTGTCATATTCACAAAAATAATCGATATCTAATTCTTCAGATTCATTAAGATATTTTAAAGATATATGTGTTAAGATATTCTGTTGTTATAATTTATGATAATGTATTTTTAATAATTATATTATTACATATATTTATTAAATAACAAACCTAAATTATAAACTTATTAATATAAAAAAATATATTATCACTCTTAATAAATTAGGACTCAGATTTATAGTAGATGAGGAAGAGTTAATGTATTAATGAAGGTATATATAGAGAAGAGGGAAGGAGGAGGAGGAAGGAGAGGAGGAGGTAAGAGGTGAGAGTAAGGTAAGTATAGACTATAACTCACAAGTCAATTAAATATAATTAATTATTTTGAATATCGATAACTCTCCCTAAAATTGAGTTCATGTTTTATTACTTAGGTAGATTTTTATTTCAATTTATATACTATATATATATATATTGATGTTGATATATATAGATTAAAAATTTGTTATCTACATTCCACATAGAATATTAGGAGGTCTATAATAGTATAGTGAGTTAAAAATAATATAAGTGTTATTTCTTTTATTATTTTTAAATAATGATTATATCATATTTAATTTATACTCATTAAAAAAAAAAAAAAGTCTTAATTTATTTTAATTCCGTTGATTCAATTTTGATTCTAACAATAATTTTCTCCAGAGTAATTAAGTAAAATATGATTTATTGCACAAATATAATAATCTATATAATTATCCTGTGACCAAAATTATGATTCGAACCTATACTTTAAACAGCCATCAATTATCATTATTATATAATTCATTTATCTAATTATATATATATATATTGATATATATTAAGTAATTGCCGCTCCATAATATAGTCCCGTGAGGAGGTTTCCATAGAAAGAACCCTGATCACCCGAATAATAATATTCTTTTAATAAATTACCCTTTTTATATACATATATAATGTAATTATATATATTACCGAATATATATATAAATCTTACTTTTTAGAGATCTTATCTACTAAGTATTTATACTTAAATTTATATAAATACTAAAAAAAAAAAATTAATATATACCAACATTTATGCGCAATAGTGTTTTTGTTACTGAATTTTTGTCATTGTAGTGTGTTGTAAAATGCACAAACAGATCAAATTTATATGGCGAATCATTACACGACACAGACCTAATCTCCTCCGTAAAACTATTTTCACTTTTTCTCTTCTTATGAGTTCATCCAATTTTCTACATTACTCATCTACTAACATTCACTACAACAAACTATCTATATCAACAATATATTTTTAAATTTAGATTATAATATAATATTTATATAATATATATATTATATAATATATATATATAATTAAATATATATAATATATATTATATATTAAATATTTAATAATATATATATAATATATTATAAATATTATGATATTAAATTATATATATATAATTATATATATATATATTAGTATTAATTAAATATATATATAATATATAAGTTATAAGAGCGAATTACAGGCCAATACTGTCATATAAGTGAGCTAAGTTAATTGCATGGAGTTATCATCTCATCATCTCCTCTTCACTAACTAGACTAATGTGTCTATATGTATGTTATTTAATATAGAGGCATATGAGTAATAGATACCTCTCTGCTTGTTTCCTCCACTACACTGAGTAGTAGTAGTGATGGTTATGTTTATCTTTAATAGCATTCCTCGTATTAGCTTTCGATATAAATATCGTTATGATAGGGATGAACCTATTATAAGTATACTACAGGTATCCGATTAAGACCTTTTATTCAACTGTTGAGGCAGCCCTTCAACACCATTAGCAGAAGCTATTAATATGGTTACGTTTTTGATTGATACTTTCAAGGCGATTAATAGTAGACCTATACAACAGAAGTAGCTATAACCCTTATTTTATAATGTATATGCTCTTATAATAGTAAGGTGTAGATTATAAATATAGACTTAAATAAAGATTTATTGGTTCTTTATATAAGATATTACATTATCGAGATTATATCTCAAAAACCAAGTCGCACTACCTAAAATTAGATAGCTAAAAATATTAATACTATTTTATTTTTTAATACATAAACTATCTCGCTGATCATGCAATTCGAAGTTAGTTTTATATCTGAGATAGACAAGAAAGAGAAAAGATAAGAGATACGAGAGAAAAAGAATAGATATGAGATAAAGAAGATAAATAAACAAAAAAATCATGGGAGAGTCATTGATGAAGAGACTGATATAGATGAGAGATAATATAATATAGATAGATGTAATATATAATATGTAGAGAGAATAATGAAGAAGTATAGATAATTCGTCTTTTCGATACAATTAAACAAACACTAAAGTTATAAATATTAAGCAATAATTATTTATAATTTACTTAATGAAATGATCAAAAAGCACGTTATCTAATATACTAAATAAAATAATTTTATTATCTACAAATATTATCTAAAGCAAAATAAATAATTGGTATATGACACAAAACAATTAAAAAGATTGTGCCAATATGATTCTTCCAAAAAAACACAAAACTTCCCAGTCTTGGTAGTTTTATTTCATTATTACCCTATAATTTTATAGTATAATATTTTACGCTCCAAAACATATTATGTAGGAGCAATATTATTGAAAATACGTGTTTTATAAAAATAAATATTTAAAAATTCATATATTATTTATATCTATATATAATTAAATATTATTTTATACTCATTTATATTGAAAAATTAAATAGAATATTTTTTATTAAAAATTTTTATATATATATGTTTTATATATATATATATATATATATATATATTTTTATATAGATTTATATTAATATTATATTATATATATAAGATATATATTAATATTAAATATTTATATAAAAAAATATATATATATTATAATATATATATATATATATATAATATAAATAATATAAATATATTAATATATATATATATAATATATTATATATAATATATATATGAATAAATTATATATATTTCTAGGAAATCTAATCTTAATGATAAAGTAAGCGACACATCAATCAAAAACTCCATACTAATGTAGTGTAGATATAATTAACAAAAGAAATAGGATATAGTATTCTCAACATATTTAATTCTAAACTTTCGAATTACGTTCCTAATCCATTCATCAAGTAGACTAAAATAAAAATTAAAATTATCTTAAGATTATAAATTAGGATAAATATATGTTATAACAATAATCATTATGACTTATAATGTAAAATATAAAAGATATAAAATAAAAAATATTAATTAAAATAATAATACAGTATTTGAAAAATAAAGATAATAAAAAATGAGAAAAATGATATCTAATGAAATATATAAATATCAATTAAGCAAACTAAATAAAATAACAAATTAATGTAATAAATTGAACAAAAGTTATTAGTATTATTATACTAAAAATAAATTAAAAAAAAATATAATAAAATGAAAAAGGAATTTATGTATAATTATAATAATACAATAAATTAACTAGAAGCAAAAAATAGTAAATTATACATAAACTAAATTATATAAATTATATATTATAAAATATAAAATGAAATTATAAATCAATTGATGCATTATAAAACATATAAATATAAATATATAATATATAATTAATACAATAAATTATAATAATAATAATAATAAATAATAATAATAATAATTAATATTAAATATTATTATAATTTTAATTAATGACGAAAAAGAGAGATGATGACAACATTATGGCATAACTTCATTTGATGAAATCTTAAATATAAAATAGTAACAATTATTAACCCGACCAACACTATTCTCAATAATACAAATGACAGTATAGAGAGAAAAGCAAGACCTTATTGAGAGAAAGCATAAAAGATTAAACTTTATGCATTCTGCATAAGTTATAGTTTAAATCTAATATTTTCGGTACTCAGAACATATCATCCGCAAACATGGCAAGAAACAGCACCCATACATATAATATAAATCGAGACATAGACTAATATAGGAAAGGGGCGGTTGGCTAGTCCTGTATGATAAGATATTTATTATAGTTAATAAAATTACTATCATTCTTATTATCATTGATACCTATCTAATATTATAAAATATCTCAATATTAATGAAACGCAGTAAACTACGTTATATATAAAGTCGAAATCTAAACAACGAAAACATTATCATATAGATGACAAACTATAAATCCTAATATATAGTATAGCATCAAAGCTTACCATACTATATACCCAAAAATAGGTTTATTTAACTCTGTTGAATACAATTCTACCTGGATCACATTATATGAGTTCATCCCCAAAATCCAACAAAATAATATACCTTATAACAACACCTACATCCGACCTACTACATTATATTTATCAGCCATCAATTCTCCTACCTACAAACTCCAAAACTTCGTACATAAAATTTTTATTTACCTTAAATCACAAAACCATTCACAAAAAAATAAAATTCCATCAGAAATACCTTCCACTTCATTGAAAGAGTTGAGGGGTTTGATCTTTCGAATTCAGTGTTTACTATGAATGGAAGCTCAAGTTATTACTTGAATAGTATTAGATATCCCTATACACCCAATAACTAATATATACCCAATTGTTTAAATATTATCAAACTATATTTAAATAACTCAGTCCATTATATTAACAATATAATATTTAACCTCCCTATAATATAATCTCTCTACTAATATAATTATTTTTAATATATCTAGTATCCCTAATTTACAGATTAATGAAATCTTGTCATCTCGCCTAGGACGCGTTTCTCCAATCCTTTAAACATAACTAATCTTTCCGATTACCAGCTTGATAGACATGGCGATGGGATCGCCGCTCGGCCCAGCCTTATTATAGACAATAATGAGTACTTTATTCTACACACATCGATGAAGCTAATTTGGTTGGAACATGTTCTCACCTCCTCTTCATATAACCTCATATATAGATTTTACCGGCTAATATAAGTAATACCTCGACATTGCTCTCATATTCAAAGATCAATAATCTAACCTAACCTCATGCACAAAAATATTTATAGTGACTAATTATGGTATCTATTATAAACTAAATTAATACACTACCAAATATTATATAAATTCACCTGTAGTAAACTAGATAATAATAACCAAACAAAGTACGGACTCATGTTACTTACTTCTAATAGATGTACTATCGAAACAGAACAACCATATGGCCGCTTCGTATACCTATCTACATATCGTAAGCCTTTTCAGTCTAACATATCTTTGTAGAGATAAAGTTAACAATTCAAAATTTTACTTATATTCAGCATCATTCCAAACTCTTTGCTTGTCAAACTTTTAATAGTATTTTTATGTCTGATTTAGATCGGGCATACAAAGATATGCTAGATAATTGGTAAACCGTTTTCTTCACTCAGTAAAATGTGGCAATCTATCTGGTAATAACTCTTATTGTTACGGCATATCTGATTTATCCCCTCACTCTATCATGAGTTGATAAGATTATCTCAACTCCTATATTAGGAACTGATTAATCAATATTCTTTTTCGTTCTTATAAAATCATTCCTATCCACCTTCACTACAGCTACCTAAATCTTTCAAATTTATTATCTCTAAAAATCCACCTTCTCGGCCCCAAAACCACAGATCTTACTAAATCTCTTAGGAAAATTCTTGACTGCCTACCCAAATAAACATTTAGAATACTTATATATTATTCTGATACTAAATCCCATTTAGCATATAAAGTTCTTATATTTATATTCACTCAACTGCTTATAAATGATAACGGATCCCAAATTGCTTATACATTAACTTATTAGTCATGTATAAATAATGCATATATGCAGTGAACTTATAGTCACACGCCTTATGACTACATAGGTGTGAGAAATAATACGCTTTCTCCTCATACTATCGAACATTCAAAGAATTGTGAAATAGAGTCTTAAAGTCAGTATATATCTCGTTCATAACGTGCCTCCTCAAACACCTAACCGGAAACATATACATGACAATCCGGACACTATGCGTTCCCAAAACGATCATCCATACCTAAACAATAATTTCTATCTTAATAATCTTATGAAACCTTTTAAATCCATTAAAAGAAGTATCGCATCATAGAAATTACTTTTATTTATATACACCATCTCTCGCCCTCACTACTTAAATATTTACCTTCAAGTCATTCTGTCCTAAAATACAACACTATTTAGATTAATAACAACCAACTATCTCGTTACATAGTTTATAAAATCTATTTATTAGCTTTTCTCATTAAAGTCTTGCTTACTTACTCTCATTTGTTGTAAAGATTGATTGGTGGTGTTATAATTGTTACCTATTTATATATGAATTATATTATATATTAATTATTGTCATTTTCGTGTAATTACTATCATGATTTATGGTTAATGAGTTAAAACATTATTAATTGATTTAACAGTACATTAATTGGTAATTATTGTATGTTTTTAAATATTATATTTAATATATATATGTAATATTAATATATTCTATTATAATACTCACTATTATAAAATGTTGGTAATTATATTAAAATAATAATTATATATTTATTAATGTTTATTTAGTTTGAGTTAATAATTTTTTAATTCCACACTTTGTGTTTATTTTCTAATTTTTATTTTTTAGTATTAACCCTTATAATAATCTATATATACATTGTATTTAATTGAGTCAATTACTAGTCTTATAATTTAAGCTATGTAATTTATTATAAGAATAGAAAAAAATCGGTATTTTCAATTTTTTTATTTTTTTATATTTTACAAAAATATTTAAAATATATTTTTATTATAATATATTTATTACTTATTATTATCTTTTATGAAGTAATAGTTTTTGATTAATATCGATTATATTTACCTAATTATTATTAAATCTTAGCAATTGATTACAATTTATTTTTTATCTACTGAGGATGGATTGGTACATATAATCCAAACGTAATTTATAGTAAATAAAGATGAAGAATTACATCAATTCATTTTTAATTCTAACCACATTAGTATGGAGTTTGTGGCAGTGTTCGCCTTTACATATATATAATGATAATATATATATAATTAATATAATTTATTATATATTAAATATATATCCCCTATGATGAGCGTAATAGATAGTAATAGTTTTATTAACTAATGGGTAGGCAAATTAATATAATTATATTAAATTATAATATATTAATATATATATATAATTATATATAATATATATAGTATTATATATATATATATATTATTAATATAATTATATATATAATTAATATATATATTAATAATATATATATAAATATTAAAATATAATTATTGCATATCAAATAATTAAATGACCGTATTTTCCCTATTTATATATAAATTTTTTACTTTTCAATATTCATAAATATTAATGAATAAGAATATTAATTATAATTGGTCAAGATAATTATTTAAAAAAAATAATGTTTAAATTCTATTTTAATTAATATTCTTCCAGAATAACTTTTAATCAATCTGTATTTCTTAATAATAATTATATATATATGTATATAATAATTATTATATTATATATATTATATATAATATATAATATATATAATATTAATATATATATATAATATATATATATATATTAATAGAGATGTAAATATTCTGAATAGATTAAATATATGAATATAGATTAATATATATTATATATATTAATAATAATAATATAATAATAGTACCGGACTGTTATTATTTATAAGACACTGGTATAATACAAGATTTACTACAATAATTAGTGAGTAAATCACTTTGATATAATTATATATAAATAATATATATATATATATATATATATATAAATAATATATAAATATATATTAATATTAAATATATATATATAATATAGATAATATTAGTTATATAAATATTTATATAATATATATATATATTATATATAATATATATATAAATATATATATAATTATATATATATATATATATATAGTATTACTTACTATATTAATATAATATATATATATATATATAATTATATATAATAATATATAATGAATAATTTATATAGAATAAATTAAATAGTATATACTATTTATATATATATTAGCACGGAAGTACGATATCTATCGAATGAAGTAAGGCCATTGCCTCTCCTTTAATACCATTTGACCGGTATAGTATTTATATTCTATTATTTATCTCACATGCGACGTGCTCAGTTCTTTCCACTTCTATAGATCAATTATTTCTTAACTCTAGTGAATGAGTGAGCCAACCAAAACGCAAATAAGTGCGTCTTGACCCTGCATTTTCCGTTTTACTTTATGTTTTCTTCTCTATAGAGATATGTACCTAATTTTCAATTGTCCACTATGATGTTTCTATTTATAATGAAAACATTTTCTCTTATATATTGAATCTGTGTTCTAGAATTAACGTACTAAATATCATACACTTAACCCCTCCTGCGTTTTATTTTCAATTAAACAATAATAACATCAATTTATATTTCTTGGAATATGGAATGAGGCGTCGCATCCAGAGATTGTCCCATAATTCACTCCTAATACATCGTAGTATGAGAGAGCAAAATCCAGATTTTTTCACACAATAAACAGTCCTACTCTCACTGATTTTTCTCTTCAATATCTTTCTAGAAGTCAAACTGTATCAACACAATTCATATAATATCTAAGTTACTACAAAAATAAAAAGCTAGAAATTTGAAAAGAGTTCTTGTGACTCATCATATTCTACATAGTCTCATACTCTCTCTTTTGACTTCTATGACCGCAGACTTAATCGCCATGCTCATTCTTTTATGCAATCCTTTAATTATAAACTTTTTAATCTTTTTGTTCCAAATCATATCGGTATTTGATAAGGACCAATTTTTGATTTTCCCATTTCTTGTTGATTTCGAGTGGGTTTCCATTCATGTTTGTAGAAATTTACCACTGAGGCAAGCATTCAATAGGCCAATAATGTCCCAAGCTATTTAATTCTTCATTTAGATTTTGTTTCGCTGTTTATCGTTTGAATATATAAGTTGTTCAAGACATTTGAGTTCATTATTATTTATGTGGGAACTATGTGCCCATTTAACATTACTTTTCATTTTTAATGTTCTGTCTAGCTTCACTACCATTCTTTGTCATTTCTCAGAATCTGATGCGAACAAACATTTTATTATAACAAATCTGAAATTATTTAGGTTCCTACATTTATGTTCATACGTTTTTATCTTCCCAATGTAGTGTCTTTAATACTTCTTCTAATACTGCGGTAAATAATTTTGGTGAAAATGTATCTCTTCTTAAAACTCCTCTTAATTATTACTGTATTACCCTTTTTAAATAGTTTAACTGTTGATGTAGTATTTTCACTTATGAATTTTAAGGTGTTTGTACATGGTTTTTCAATACCCTTATTCTTCAAAGTACTTATTATATTACAGCTAGCCAATGTTTATTTTAGTCAAACGCTATTTCGTAGCCTAGAAAAGTCATACATAAAGACTTTTAATATTCATTACATATTTCCATCAACAGTTTGAACTACTTGGATGTTATCGGTTGTTCTATAACCACTTCTCAATCTTGCTTGCTCATGTGACTGATTTAAGTCAAGTTGTTCAGTTATTATTTTTAGTTAGTTATTATTTTTGTAAGTAGTTTGTACAAGACTCGACGTAAACTAATTGGTATGTAGTGTTTTAAGCCTTCCTTAACTCATTTTTTTTGTACAGGAGTATAGATTTTGTTGTACTTAGCAATTTCTCATAGAGTTTGTGTTTTCGCTAGGATTTATTAAATAGTCCTAGTATTATGACAAATTCAAAATCGGTATGTTTTATCATGTCATCTTCACCAGGTGACATTCTTATTTTCATTTGTTTAACGTCATGCTTAACTTAGGTAGGAGTTACTGGAGGGACAAGGGTATCATTATGATTTAAATTTATAAATTGTTCCTTGTTATAGATTCCTATACAACTCTGCATAAAATCCTCCATCTCTTTATGATTAATGCTTTATTTATAATTTTGCCACATTTTTTGTTTTTAAAGCTGTTAGCTGCTGATTCCTCAGTTATAGCTGTAGTTTTGTTTTTTTTGAGTAATTTATTGTTTTCAATTGTTTTTTTTTTTGATAAGTGTTCATTAAATGTCCCTGTATCTGTTCTAATGAGTTCATTTGTAAATTTGTTATGTTAAATGTATTCTGTTTCATTTTTAATGTTTTCATTTTTAGAAATGTTCTTCTTTTATTTATTAGTTCATATGCCTTCAAATGTCAGTTTTATTTTAATTTGTGTCATCCAAGTTGCTTTACGTTGTCCACAATTTATTACAAGCGATGTTATTCGCTTGTTAAGTTCGTCTAATTTTCTTTTAAATAATCATCTAATTCGCTAAACTTATATTTTAGATCCAAACTAAATTCTTTTGTAGTTTATCTAAGAGCTGTTTAATTAATTGGTAAGGGTTTAACTTGCATAAAATTTAATCTTTTTTCATTTTAAATACAATTATCTTTACAGCTCATCTTTCGGTAATCACCTCTAGAACTGAATTTACTAAGTACTGAATACTGATAAACATTGGTAAATGGTCCTGTTATTAACCAAGGTATAATCAATTTCATATTTTAGTACCATTAGGAACTTTCCAAGTTCATCTTTTATTTCTTATTTTTATATATATATTATTATTTTTTTTTTGTAAATTGAATTCAATATAAATAAGAAGAATCCTTCAGCAAATTCTACGAACCAATCACCCATTTCATTTCCTATTTCGGCAGCAAAATTACTCCCACTGAATAACCCTTTTCCCTTGTCTGGGCGGCATACGATGATGGGTTTGTCCTTTCCTAAGTCTCTCAAAATATTGAGATCCTTTAAAGCTAAAAACAGGGGAGATAATTTTCTTTGAGTTAAATTTTAAGAGTATGAAGAATTTATTTTGAGAACATAGTGAACATCTCCAGTCCAATCCATGCCATGGACACTATGAAGGGCAGCGAGTTGGAGAAACAATTTCTCGAATTTAAAAAAGCATTGGAAAAAGTCAAGCTTAAAAAGGGGAAAGTGGAAATCCAGTCCTAAGGAGAGGATTCTAGTATCACCATTGTCAGGGCTCTGGAACTGAAGTTGGTGAATTACGGAACTGCGATTTAATTATTTCAAGTTACATAAATTAAAGGCCCAGCAATTTCAGTTTAATTAGTTTGTCTTTGTAAATGTGGACGTTTAAAGATACGTCACCTCCCGATTCACAAGGTAACCGAGATAACCAATAATCAACCAAGAGACATCGTTCCGAAAAACCATAGACGAGCTCTATCCACTGTTCTCCAGTCTAAAGACTTCAACTCTGTTTGAGTATTGGAGTTCGGGATGACCAAAGTTTAGAATGTCCTTTGCGGTAGGAGGAGAATTCTGTAGGGAGGAATCTGTATACTTTAAAATTGTTTGTACTTCCTTTTCATTATAAATGTGAGGTTCCCTAAGGAACAAAATTCAATCGCGAGTATATTTTAAGAAACCGAATAAATAATGAGACGTTCTTCATCGTTATAGAAGTTGACAGTCCCTCTCCCAAGAGATGTTGCTCAAAGCATGATTAAGCAAGACTTCGTTTTTCTTACGTTTTGATAATTTTACATACAATTCTGTTCACTAATTCATGAACAATATTTAATATTTATACAGGATCACTCCTCAGAAATCTCTCATCTCTCTACCAGCAAAATGGATTCTAAACTTTTTATTATGGTTCCGATAACTCAATACGTAAACCACAGAGGTTGAGCTTAGAGAAATGGAGAACAGTTGGAATAGAGCTCAGTCGTCGGTGTTTTCGATTAACGCATGTCCTCTATGGTTGGTTTTGGTTTTCTCCGGTACCCTACGTAGTGATGAAATCGAAGCGGACGGTTGATGTCTTTATTGTTACCAGATTTTACCGCAAAGCAACACCTATTAAACTGGATAGTGGTGCGCCTATATTAGGTTAACGTTAGAATATCTAATCGGCGCAGAGTTCGAGTTAATTTAACCACACAATTCAGTATCCAGATGCCCATGACACTATTACGGTGAAAGTAGAATCCTCTCTCTTAGGCACTACTGATGAATGGAATTTGTCCAGACTTCACCCTTTTTTAAGTCTGCTTGATCTCTTTTAGCTCAATGCTTTCTTAAAATTCGAGACACTTGTTTCTCACGACAACGTCGCTGTCATTACAGCATGAGGGTCGACAGTTATCAATTGCGACGTCCCTAGGGTAACAGGTAGTAATGGACGTAGCGTCTTGGACGACATCAACTGTCACGTCAAGGGGATAAAAATCACACCAGCGTACTATTTTAACATAAGCACTCTTCAAGGCGCCCTCCCCCCCCTACTCCAGACATTCCTCTCATTACCAAACACATCCGTACTCATTTAACTCAAAGAATAATCTCGTACCCAAATTACTTGCTCCTCGCTTACGCCGATATTGTGAAAAAGGATTTTCACAATTATGTGTCCAATGAGAAAAAGGTTTGTCCTATCTGCAAAGGTTTTCATATCCTACATCCCACGTAGTGGGAGAAGGGATCGAAGTAGGAAAGGGTAGTAGCCTTTTAATAAAGACATCTATCTTCATAAAATGAACATACTCTTTTTTTCTTGAATAAACTCAAAATTATATAACTGCTTACAGGTTGGATAAAATTTTTAAACTCATTGTTATCATTAGAATGTCAGAGGATAATTATAATACCTCTTTAGTCAGGTCTCTATAAATCATGTCCAATCTAATCTTATGACTCACTTCACGTATCTGGTAGCCACAGGTCCAGGCTTTACAGTATAGTAGTCTTCACTCCCACAAACCTACTAACAAACTGACGTTCACCTTACTCTAACGTACTCTCATCCTCTCAGACTTTAACACATACCACAACTTATATATATATATCAATACAGTCTTTCTGAAATTTTTTGAGTACTATAATTTGAATTTGAACCCATTACCCATCATACACAATCATACACCCTTTCATGAGTTCTTTTGAATTTCGTAGAATTATATTTCAATCTCTCTGTCAACTACTCTCAAGCTTTTAATGGTGAGTTATTTGATATTGTACAGATTCCACTATTTATTAATATTACGTTCTCTAGTTGCCGAAACCCGTAGAATATAATCATTGTATACCTAAATACTTTGTTTTCTAACCCAGGAAATATTCATTAGGTAGAGTGTCTAATAAAAGTAAGACAATTCTTACATATAAATTTTTATTCAATTAATATATATATATATATAATATTATATATAATATATAGCCTATAACCTATCAGATTACTAATTATTTCTGAGACAACGTCACGGAACATCCTTAAAACATAATTAAATCAACTATAATATATTTGATATAATATATAACATAGGTGTATAGGAACTAATAGGATTCACTATACCTATCTGGTCCTACCTTATCTTATCTCAGTATGATAATAGCTAAGTAACGTATATATATCATTTATACCTAATGACTATGCATGAAAAGCAGTTATAGGCTCGAAAAAATAATGCCCCCAGCCTCACTTTATCAAGACCATTGTCTATACGAAAAGATATGTATTGATGATGCCTTCTTAAATTTTTTTTCTAATACAAGAATAACATAATAGATACACTATTGTTTAATTAAATATATATATCTACTATATGTATAAAAATAAATATAGATACAAATAAAATATAATCAAATCTGTGCGATAATCTTTCCAAAATAGTGGATTGGATTCTCTTTATTTCTCGTTTCTTATTTATTTTTGTGTGTCGTTCAGACTACCACATAGTTGCTTTCCTTTTCTTAGGCCACTCTCTCAGAGTTTAGCCCAGCGAGAGCAGACACCTCACACCCCCGTGTAGGATCTACTGATCTACTTTACTTTCTCAGCTTCTTTTTTCCAGACTATTATAAAATTGCTCCGACTTTACAGGCAAGAATAGAACCGGGCTTTAAGGTATGTTCTCCCTAGTTTCTTTGTTACATTCAGAAAACTAAACAATATTTAATTGGGCATTTCGCTAATTTATAATATTCTGGTCATAATTAATATGATCTATGTTGATAAAAAAAGATGAATATTTAAACTTTACCACCACTGTTTCACAACCATCATTTAAAAGAAACCCTTTTAGACCACCTACTCCCACTTATGATGTCCCTAAACAGAAAATTTACCTGAAGAATTTCTTACACAGGTCGAATTCACCGCAACCCTTATTTAGAAGAACCCTCAGACTTTATTAACGAGACACTTACCATTTGCACTTAATTTTTTTATTCCTAATATTGAGTTAACATTAGATAACTTTTTTTCAGCGTCCAAAGATTTTCTTAAGCCCTAAAGAGTTGCACTCCTCGATAGTCTACTTTGTATAGTGTGCTGGCCTGTTCTTATAGTTATGTAGGTCAAACAGGCCTACAACTTTGTATCTGAGGATTGAGGCAAACCCAAGACACAAGGGGTTTCTTTCCGTTGACCAATACTTCCCATATCCTCACCTGAGATTTTCATCCATTAACGTAGCCATAGCCACGAAAAAGATCATCCCATCACTACCACCTGACTTCTCGATTCTTGCCTCTCGACAGGAAAATTGCGACAGGAAAATTTTGGAGAGCTCTACATTCATGAATTGGAGCCCGAACTCAACTCAGATTTATCTTCAATCAAATTATTAATTATTTAAATTGTAATAATTTTCAATTATATGTCTTTTATAATTTCATTTTATATAATATTTTAATAATATTGATTTTTAAGTTATATTTTTTAAGGTTTCAAAAAAAAAAACAAAAAAAAATAAAACAAATCAATTTATTTAATAATTTAGGTATAAAATAAGCTTGGATTTAATTCCTACTAACAAAAGTTATCCTTGTGTCACATCATTCATAAGTCATATGGTTCATCAACAAATATAAAATGTCCAATATTATTTTTAATTTTTCTCCTTGTTGGTTTAGTATACGAGATTGGCATTCGATTATACGTAGTGCCAAAAATTTGCCATAACTTGGCACAGTCAAAAAGAATTTCAATTAAATAATATCACTTATGCAAGGAACCAATTTACCTACTTGTACCCATAGTTACTTAATTGCTTTATTGAACTTACAACCCTATTTTTTTTATGGCTTCCTTTAAAAATTCGGCTTCACCAAATAAAGCTATTTAGGTGATCATTCTTCTTTTTATTTTAATTTTTTTATTTGAACACGTATGGTACCAAAATTAGAGGTTTGCCTATGTGTTTGGTTTGAGTGTCAGCATATACAATTTCAAGTGAATATCGAAGATATTCACGGAAATAAAGTTTTCGATCCGATGGAGCTGCCAAAAAGGTGGCATCTAGGTTATTCAGTGATGGGAATCGATGATACAATGATCTAATATTTTATAGCTTGCTTGAATGATGAAAGCCTTGGTCTCTTAAAACGTTAGTAATTTATTTTTGGTGTATTTTTTTTTTTTTTTTTTCGTAGAATTTAATAATTCCATGACATCGAAGACTTCAAAATCAAGGCATTACCGTTTTTTTATTTCCTCCAGTTATATATCCGAAATTGTATGAATCATCTGGGTAGGGGATATGTTAGGGGAATAAATGGTGAGAGGAGAAGAGGAAGAGGTGATGGGATGTATTAAAAAAGGAAGGCAAGGGGAATAAAAATGGTGAGAGAAGAGGAGAAGGTGAATGGATGAAAGTAAAAAGGGCAAGTTCTTAACGTTTGCATTATTTTAAAATTTAAGAAAATGAGAAACGTGAAGGTTGAGTGATGTAGGTAAGTGAAATGTGTACATGAGGTTAGTGGGAGGAGGATGAAGTGAGGATATTCTGGAATGTTGGAGTCGAAATTCGCTATAGACTAATTATCGACGTATTGTGTGTGTGAGTGTCTAGAAATACTTAATGGTTAAATTAAGATGAGAAAGTCAAAGTCTTGTGTGATAAGGTGAACCATACCAATGGTCCATTGAAGATGAATTGGAGGAGAGGGAGATTTTTGGAAGAATCTTGATGACTTTGTTAGGGGCAGTGAGTAGGGGTTTCAGTGATTGTACTGGGCGATTTGAACATGGTTGGATAGCTAATCGAAAAAACGCTTCCCGCTGCATATTTGGGTTTGACCGATACATTTGGCCACAAATATTATCCATTTGGATTTGAGGTAAACATTGATTAGTTTTTAGCCTTCTAATATAGTAATTAAAGATAGGAATGTTATAACATAAATATACATGATTAGTTATATTAATTACGTAGCATCGTGAGGAAAATATAAACATTGTTGACCACATTGATTGAATTTTGTGTTGGTGAAGAAGGAGAATGTTTGAGTTATGTGCAGGATGTTAAACCAGTGAGGGGGTTGAGCATGGGTATATCAGATCAGTATAATGGTAGTTTATGCAGATTAGGACACTTTAGTGGGGCATGGATGGAGAAAAGTGAGATATTCAGGCACATTAAAAGGAAGTTTTATATATTTTTTTTTTTTTTTTTTTTTTTTGTAAAAGGTTAGAGCAAAAAAACGTCAGATTTAAAATATACAATTCGTACAGTAAATTTCTTCATACTCAATTCATAAGCTCTCGTTATTTTGAAGCTAGAAGATATTGGGTTACCATATTTTTTGAAAAGATTGAACTAAAATATACTTAAGAGTGTACTAATCCATCCTTAGAAAAATATGTAATACATACACATAAATGACAGTTGTTTCAAAAAAAGAACCTGGGTATCGCCTGAACAATGAGGGAAACTTAGGCAGCACGCATTGAAAAGTGCGATGCGCATTCACGCACTTAAACTTTTTAAGCTAATATTATATAAAGAGTAAATAAGTGGGTATAATATTTATTAAATGTATTAATTTAACAAACATAACAGCATATTTAGTTCATGGGATTAATAATAAAATTCTTAAATCCACATCATCTTGAATGAAAATATTACTTAAAAGACATCCTGGATTATTAGAGAACTATTATTACTAAGCTGGCAATATAGGTCAAAAGGACATTTTGGATTTAATATATGAATATAGAAAATCAGTCCTTAGAAGAGTAAATATTATTTCAAGATGTAAACTATTTCAATAAAATATGACATGCAAATCTGTAGGTAATAAAAGGAGAATAGAAAAAGATAAATAGATTACGAATGTATGATATATACAAGGTGTCCATCAAATCTTTACAAATTAATAAATTCATTTAAATAAAAAGAAATGAATGATGAAATTTGTGGGTAAATTAATTACCACAATGAGGAAGGTAAGATAGTTGAGTTTTTCCCCCGTCATTTAATTACAGCTTCTATATGTGGCGCTCAATTAGTATGCACGAAAGCACATTCAAAACAATTTGCCAGAAAAAAGGATGGAAGGGCCACTGGCCGAATTTTTCTGGTCACTCGTTCAGCCCTCAAATTATCACTCACGTCCTGGAGTTTCAATGCGCGGGCTGTATGTTAAAGATAGTAATGTAATCGAACAGAGCGAGTAAAACGAGAGACATCAAGCGTTCTTGAACTACGGTGAATAAATCGATAACTGAATGCCATTACCACTACTGATGAAGACTATGCTATCAGCTTAGAGCGACATGGAGCAGGAAATCGATTTACGCGTCTTAGATGTGCTCTGAGCCTAATGAGAACACATAATAGATGGTTTATTCAATGAGAGCAAAAGCAAAAACAGTGCTATCAACTTGCCTACCCTAATGGTCTTAGATGTAAATAATAAACCTAGCTCAGTTGATATTTTCCATGTACGCTTCTAGGAAATAAAAAGTTAAATCCATTCCAATCATAGTGTATGGTATGTATATATATGATTTTATGTATAATATATATTTATATATCAACTATATTAACACTTAATAATTAATCTTCAATAATGTATTAGCTATACTATATATATATATAATATATATAAATAATAATATATTATATTATATATAATATATATACTATATATGTATAAGTATTATAATAATATATTAGATATATATATATATCTATAATATTAATATATTTAATATAGTATTATTATATAATAATTATATAATAATATATATATATAAAACAATAATTATATATATATTATTATATATTATATATATATACCTCCAGAATTGAGGTAGTGGAGTGTTTTGGTCTGAATTCACATTCTTGGCTCATAACGAGACTCGATGCAAGACCTTCACACTGTGGTATCTCGTAAATGTAGGGACTTCGATTCCATGGGCAAAGCCTCTTACCAAACGATAACCCCTTACAAAACTCCGCCATTCCACTCCTGTCATGCACCTTTCATTCTCGGCCTCTGCCAAACTCACATTCTTCTCCTTCATACACTTAACTCAATCCCCTTTTTCTTCGGTCTTTCAGCCGGATCGGTTCCCAACACACTCACCAATAAACAGAGGATCCGCCTATAACGAGTCGATCTTACCATACTATACTTTCCATATGACCCAAATCAGTCTTCAATGTATTACTCTGTATTATTCCATCAATTGTTACGACCTTGGCTTCAATTACTATACAACTCCTAAAGCGTTCCATTCCTCACGACCACTTAAAAATTCTTACCTCCCACACCTAATAGTAACAAGCCCTAAACTAATAATGTCCATCTAAACGGGTCTTTATTACCCTTCCGGATCTATAACTTCTTGACTACTAGACTTCATTAGTTGTTCACTAACTATACCTATTAAAAGGGTAAACTAACATACCCTGCAATGCAACACTCAAAGCGCCACTTAAGACTTACCTCCTTCAAATCCAACAAGGAATATCAAATTTGACCAGCCACTTCCACCATTCATGCAACTTTCCTCACTGACATTCTGCATCATGCCGTTATAAATATTTTAAAACTCAGTAAACTGTGTTCCATTACACACCAGATCTAACATGACTTGTACACCACCGACTCTCACTGATCACATCAGCTACCATAAGCCTACTCTTATCTACATTTATAACTAATTCAAATCCTCCATTTAAGATTAAACACCGCTGCCAAACCTCTCCAAACTTTCTTTCAGATTCCACACAAAAAAATGTAATTCATCAAAAAATAACAATAAACAGGCACACCTCCAACTCTTCCATTTTCCAATCAGGTCTTAAGACAGGGCTTCCCTGCACCCGCCAACCTCTAATTCCTTTCCACAAACGCCATTCATATACAAATTAAATAACCAAGGAACTAAAACTAATTCCTCCTTATCGCTATAAAAATAATCCAACCCTACTTCGATTGCCATTATTCTTAAAACACCTTGCACTATCTCATACATAACTTTTGATTCCATTCAGAAACCCACCACCAAAACACTATATATATTCTAAAACACCTATCGGAGTAGGAGTAAGGGTAGAAGCTGGGAGGGGGAGGTGAGGAAAGTGGAAGCTGGGGGCAGAGGGGGCCGAAGTGTGAGCAGAGTTTATTTAACATAACTCATAGTATAATATAATATATGAAATACATTTATAAGAATCAAAAATTGTGCAACAATATATATATAAATATATTATAATATTAATTACTAAACTCTTAAAA
>JABUQX010028199.1:50000-75527 GCA_015478945.1 Trachelipus rathkii | reverse complement strand
GAGATTTTTTTTTTTAACTAAAGAATACCAAAGGGTATACCGAAAGATGGCAGGAATCGGGGTCTCTCGGCTTAACGGGGGAACGCAGGGTAGGACTATTTCTGCCTACGGGGAGGGTCTCCGAACCCCCCGCTCTTTGGTATTTGGATTGTTCGCGGTTCCTCCGCCCCTCCTACGGGGTATGGAAAAACGTTACCCCAATCTGTCCCCGTCGGTTCGAGTCCGCCCTAGATTTTTTTTTTTTCTTACATATTTGTGAAATAAGATTTATACGCTGATTCCAATATGTAATTGGTTTTTTTCTGTAAGTGCCGTACTTTTTGAGATATTTAATTATGAATTTTTTGTTTCATTTATTTCATAAGTTTTATACGCTGAAACCAAATATCAATCCTCGAGATATTATATATATTATAGATAAATATATATATTGCGATATTTCAATCTTTAAAACAATACGTATATGAGAGAAGTACTACCTACAAGAAAGATTATTTAAAAATACTTCGAACTTTCTGAAATCATAGTTAACGTATAACATAGAAATACATATGCTATGGATACCAACGTAAACCCCATACTAGATAGACAAATATAAAACAATTAAAAAAAAAAAAAAAAAAATTCAATACTTACCATCTGACTAAAACCATAAAACAGGGGCAATATATATATATATATATATATATATATATATATAATATATATATTTATTATATTATATATATATATATATATATATATATATATAATTATATATAATTATAATAATATATATATATTATATTGAGTCGAGTAGGATACATTAAGAAAATATTGTTTTTGGTGCTTTGAAAACAGTTATGTTTTCTCAGCCTTAATTAGATGTACGTGACAGCTCAGAAATTAATATTCTTACATAAAATACACTAATAATATTACTTATTTTATCTGTAAAAATTATATTCTAAATTTATTTATTTTTATTTTGAAGCAAATTTTCAGTGATATACTCTTTAATCACAGGGTTACAGTCGTAATTCAATTAGTTATGGCAAACTGAACAAATAGGCTGCTATACTGTGGCAAAGTACAATGCCTGATACAAAATGTTTGGAAAGATTAATGTCTTTGTAATCATGTGCTATTAGTATGGAATAATACTTGTAGATCAGGAAAAGCACTTTTCCTTCACAGATTATGTTGCAGAAACGTGTTGAAAATTTAAGACGTAGAGGGAAGACCGGATGAAGTGTTTTACCATTCTAATGTTCCAATGGTGTAAAAGGAAGAGAAAGGATTGGGAGGGGAGTCGTTACATCCTGCATGACTAATTACAAGTTAAACTTCCACTTGAATATTTTAAAAAAGTATTTTACGAAAAGTATAATTTATTGAAAAGGTTTTTCGCCTCTTCATTACGTTTTTCTTCTAAGAACATTCTTAGTAACTAAAACACTGTTTGCTTCAATGTGAAAATGTGATCCACACATCTTCTTTGGGTGTAAATATTTCACTAAGCGATGTGGCTTTTCAAATATACATATACTGTATATGTATTGAATGCGATCTTTATATTTAGGGAAAAGTCTTATTGTTACTTAAATCATATTTGTGGTTTATGCAAATCACAAAACTAAAAATACAATAAATGTCTTGTCGTATACACACAAAAAAGATCAATACTAACGAAATATCAATTCCATAAGCGAGACACATGCAACCTAGTAGTCAGCAGAGTTTGAAATGAGGCGCCGGATGCTGAGGAAATTTTAAGAGCTCTCGACACTTTAGCGCAGATTGGGGTTGGTGACGTCACCAACTCTGCTCGAAATCGGTTTATGGCTTATAATGATTAAATGTGATTTGTGAATTGATAATTTATTAAAATATAGGCATTTTAACATAGATTCAAGAAAAACATGTACAGTACTAATTAGAAACTTCAAAATATAAAATTTATAAATCAATCTCGTTATTTAGAGCGCAAATAGGAAAAGTACAAGTTTGCGACTAGTAACAGTAGTGTCTTTTTCTTGACCGCAGATTTAAGGCATTTTCCCTGCCAGACGTAAGATTTAATATATATATATATATATTTATATATATATATATATATATATATATATATATATATATATATATTTATTATTATATATATATATATATATATATATATATATATATTATTTATATATATATATATTATATATATATGCTTTTCCCTGTTTTACACAATGGTCATTTGTGAATTTTTTTTTTTTAAATATACTTTATAATTAGGTGGTCAAACAATCAATTTAACGTGGTAATACGGGGGGCGGACATGATTCAAAAATATATAGGACCTTTTACGTTTTATGACCGTCAGTTTTAATTTTTTTTTTTTTTTACAACTAAGGAATACCCAGGGTAAACCGCAGAAAAAAGGAGTCGGGGTCTCTCGGCTTCCGGGGAACGACGGGTAGGACTATTTCCCCTCCCCGGGGAGGGTCTCTTGGTTTTGATGTTCGCGGGGGTTCCTTCGCCCTCTCCTACGGGGTATGGAAAAGTCCCCCCTCTGTCCCCCGTCTCTCGAGCCCCCTATTTTTATTATTATTATTATTATTATTTTATTATTATTATTATTTTATTATTATTATTGTTACTTTTACATATTTGTAATAAGCTTTATACGCCGATTCAAAATATATAATTGGTTTTTCTGTAAGTGTCGTATTTTCGAGATATTTCATTTATGAAAAAATATATTTTTTTTATTTTACACTTTTTTTTTAAATTTTATAAACGCTGATCAAATATGTAATTTGGTTTTTCTGTAAGTGTCGTAATTATTAAAAATATTATCATTTTTTTAAAAACAATTTTAACATAAATGTGATCTTTTAAAATTTATTTAAATTATTTCGAACTTTTGAATCATGTCCGTTACCATTAAAATTCATTGTTTTTCACCAAGAAATAGAATATTATTTAAAAAAAAAAAAAAACAAAAAAAAATTCAACTACAAGCGTAAAAAAGAAAAGGGCCTATATAATATATATATACTATATATATATACTATATATATATATATATATATAATATTATATATATATATATATATATATTATATATTATATATATATATATATATATTATATATATTATATTATATATATATATCAGACTTTACAAAGATACCTTCATATAACTAGTTAGTTATTGACATTATCAATGAAAAATTAAATTTATTCATAAAATGGCCATCTTTGGAAAGAGTTGATGTAGTAGAAAGTTTAAATCTTTAGCAGACTTTCAAGGGGTTATTGGGTCTTAGATGATGGCCATATGAAATTAAAGCACCAGAAGAGCAATCAAAAAAGATTACTTAGATGCACAATGATCATAGTGTAAATTTCATGGCAGTTTGTGATGCAAATAAGGTATTTACTTACATAAATGTTGGTTTTCCTGGAAGTGCCCATGATCAGAGAGTATTTTCCCTATCTTCTCTTGGTAGAATTCTTACAGAAAACTTTGTTATAGTGACAAATATCACTTAATTGGTGATTTTGCCTTTGCCTTAAAGCCATATATAATGATATCTTTTAAGGATTTTGGAAACTTGACACCAGAAAAAGAAAATTTTAATAAAAAATTATCTGTAGCAAGACGAGTTATAGAAAATGTCTTTGGATGGTTAAAAGGCAGATTTAGAAGGCTGAATGAAGTTCATTGATTTCGATTTACATAGGATAAGTAAAATTATTCGTTCAGTTTGTATTTTACACAATATCACTTTGGAATATGAGGAAGAAAGAGTATTCCTGGAAATGGATATTGGATCTAAATTAGAAGAAGAATCACTTTCAAATCCAAATGTTGAAGCTGTTGAATCCTTATCAGGCATTACAAAGAGGGATCGATTATGTACAAAATTATCACGGTCTGGAAGGATTTAGGTATATTTTTAAATTTAAATCATAAATCAGACATATTTCAGGAATGTGAATTGTTTGTTTGTCTTTAAAATATTTTCATTGTATAGCTTTTAAATTGAACTCATCATCATTTATTAAACTATAATTTTTAACAAAAAGGTTTTTGTTAATATGTTAGGTATGTTAATAATTGAATAACCAATTAATTGATTAAATAAAATTACAAGATTTAAATTTCTAAAAAATTGTCCATTAATGATATTTGTTCTTTGTCAATTTGCATTTAATGTATTTACAGTATGTATTGATGCTCAAAATAATTAAAAATAATTCTCCTCAACATCTATTCATGTGAATAAGATGACGGAGCATTCGGCTCGTTCACAAAGTTCATTTTTTTTTAATACGAGTTAATGGATAAGGGAAAATATGCTACCAAACTGACGTACCTTTCCTCAAAGAGGGAAAATCTCTATATATATATAAATATATATTATATATATAATATATATATATATATATATAATATATTATAAATAATATATATATATTATATAATAATAATATATATATTTATAATATAAATACATTATATATATATACATATATTACTCTCAAAATTAACAGCACGACAAGGCCTACATGCGAAGGTAGGTAGAAAGAAGTATTGAAGTAAAGCGAAAACACTTTTATTGAACATGACAATAACATGGTGGATTAACTTCCCAGAACCGTAAGGTTTGATAAGTGTGAGGCAAGGTGCAGCAAAGAGTTTTTCGGAAGAGTGGGTTCGGAGGTTCGCGCTTGCAAAATCACAATGTTGGTACGATCGGCTACGGACCGCGGGGTGTTGGTTCGGTCTCAATACGGTGTGACCCGCTTCTGGCAGGATGGTGCCTGACACAGATCCTGGCATGCTCTCGATGAGTGGGCCGAATGTCTTTTAGAGTGATATTTGAAATCGCATACCGTCCTGTAAGCTTGCCTGTGTCAGGCCCCGGGATGGTTTCGTGGAAGGGGGTTGCAGCTGTCAGGTTCCGACGTTCCAGATATCCACAATTGTTCGAAATGGGCCTGGCCGCGACTATATGCTAGCCACTCAAACACTGCAAAATATTAGAACAGCGTCTAGGTAGGTCGTTCACAAATACCAAACATTGGGCCTCGTGTGGTCTTGCATTGTCATGCATTAGGTGAAAGAGTGCCACCGATGGTAGGGGCATATGGCAGGACAATATGGTTCGGCGATGTCTGTTGATTACTTACGCGCCTTGGGTAAGAGTGCTCATCGAAGATGTGCAACTCCGTCGGCCCCAATAAAGAGATGCCTCCCAGACATGAACCGACCACCTGCAGCACCATTGCATTAGCGCGAACTCTACTCGGCACGTCCGGGGTATACTCTAGCACGGCCTGTCCGAGCGGTACAGAGACCTCTCGACTCGTCGTAATGACCTTTTGCCAATACGTCGACCGTCCATATGGATGTGTTCTCAGGGCAAATGACCGTCGGCCTTACGATGTGCCGTGGTGTGCGGTGGAACTATGGCAGGGCCTCCGGGGCCGGTAATTGTTCCGCAAGGGCGTCGACGCACTGTATGTCATGTCACTCACCCTGGTGCCGTGTGCCTCCGCCAGCTGTATCTGCAGATGTCGTACCGTTGTATGGAACTCCGTAATGCACGCAGACGTATAAATCGGTCTTCCACGGGTGTCGTGGCCCTGGGACTATCTTGTTCTTGCCGACGATCCTGTCTCAGGGTTTCCTGGTACCGTTGGATCACCCTTTGCAATCGTTGTGTGCGCTACACCGAACCGTCGACCAACGTGCCCGTTACCCGTGGCCTTCGCGTGGAGTGTTGTTATCTGCACCACGCACTTATTCTTTACAGTTGACGAACAATCTGCTTCGTACGTGAATGATCCCTCGCTCGATTATAATCCCAACATAACTTACCCCCACCCCTCCCAGGTCTAGTTACGTGGTTTTTTATGTTCCTAAATTTTTCGCGGTGACGGCCCCAATACTGCAGCTAATTCTCTGCGGGGTGGTTACAGTTACACTGATGCTGTCGTCTGTGTTATTGTGTGGTTTCATGGGGTTTAGGTGCCTTCCCGTTCCTACCAGTGACATTTACCCTATATATATATATATATAATATATATATATATATATATATATATATAGTTATATATATAGTATATATATTATATATATATATTTATATACCCGTTAATATATATATATATATATATATATATATATATAATATATAATATATTATATATATATAATATATATATAATATATATATATATATTATATATATAATATATATATATATCGGATAAAATATTTAAAATGAATCAGGCATTAACTAGAAAACTATAACATTACAGGAAAATAATTAACATTTTTGATTTCAGCAAGCAATTTCATAACGATGAAACTTAAAATTAATAAACTGAAATATTGTATAATCTTAGGCTGCAGTGGTACGTTCCTCATATAACCTTCATTTTCGGAGTAGTCACGAATATCAAGAGTTGCAATAGTTTTTTTTTTTATTATGCTCGAGAAATGTTAATTTTTCTTCTTATTTCCTTTTAGGGGGTTCGGAGCGACAGAGGCATAGGGGAGGGACGATTACCCCTCCCGGGTAGGCGAGAAACCCCAACTCTGTTCATCTTTGTCGTTTACCCTTGGGAAATGTCTTTTAGTTAAAAAAATCGAAATTTGGCAACCTTAACGTTCAAGCGTCCCGCCCAGATCCGCGCATCGTTCTTCTCAAAAAATTATCATAAAGATTTTCCAACATTTTTTACATTTAACAATTTCAAAAGCGTTATTTTTCTTTTTTTTTAATTTTCCCCAAAATTGGATAAAATGTCTCCTGATAATATCATTACTGTTATTAGTATTGCTAGTAATATTTTTTTTTTTGTTTCATCGATGAAATTGCTTTCGAAGGCTGCCCTCATTATATATATTATATATATTTTATTTATATATATTTATATATATATATATATATATATATATATATATATATATATATATATTATATATATATATATATATATATATATAATATATATATATATATTCAACTATTTCATTTCCCCAGATTGGGGGTGTGAGGTGCCTAGCATACACCAAAAACACAAAAGTCGAAAAGAAAGCCCTACCGTCCCTTCCATACCCTTAAGTGTGAACTCGTCGCAGTCAGAAAAAATATAATCCCAAAGGTTTCACGAGACTGCGACGGAAAATGTGTTATCTCGTCAATGTAGGGTTCATCTCTTGGACAAGGCGGCCCACAACCATACCCCCTTACTAGGCCCTGCTATTTACTCCTATTTTGTACCTTTCTTCTCGCATCTGCTAAACTCGCATTCCTTTCCTTCAGACACTACTTTACTGACTCAATCCACTTTTTCTTCGGACCCCTAGCTGGTCGATTCCCAGCACACACACCACTATACATCCGCTTAAAAAAGCCGACTATTATCCACCCTTTCCATATGACTTAGCCATCTCAATGTACTCTCCTTTATTCTCTCATTTACGCCTTTCTTCACACCACACAACTCCCTAATGCGTTCATTCCTCATTTTAACAATTCTTTTCACACCTAACACGCCAATAAAATTCTCCATCTGAACACATTGCACCTTATATCTATACCTCTTATTATATACCATAGTTTCATTACTATACAATAACACATGTACCAACATACCCTCAACCAAAACCCTAGCGTAATCGAGACTTAACCCCTTTACGTCCACCTATGATTTAATTGCAACAGCCACATTTCTACCATTCACAACTTTCTTACTACATACTCTGCATCACCAGTTCCCTTTTTGGGAACTGCCGCAAATCGTCGAAAGAGAAAATGGTCGACATGATATTAACATGAATTCAGAAGGTCCAAAACGTCGACTAATAGTTTTCTTACAGTAAATGATCGACAACATTTTCTCATGTCCAAATCGTCGACACATTAAATGGTAATAATGTTAAAACGGTCGATAGTCATTTTTTGACAAATATAAGCCTAATTTTAATTTATTTTAATATATATATATATATAATATTTATATATATATATATAATATATATATATATTTTTTATTTATATTTTTATATATTATATATATATATATATATATATATATATATATATATAAATATATATTTTTCAAACGATCTGGAAGAGTTGATTAAAGAACCTACACACATAACCCAAGATCGTCCTAAACAATTTTGACGACTCTTGATTTATGCTTCAAGCACTTCTCTTCTCGTTACAATATACCTTTTTTTCTTTCCTTTATCGGTATTCTGAACACAATCTTGTAGCTCTAAAGTACAACACTTCATTTCCAGCAGCTCAGCCCAGCCCTAAGCGAACTTTCTAGCACTTTAATCGAGCTAAGTGGGATGCATTGCGTCGCTTTTTTGCAAACTATCGTTGGAATGAATTATATTGCCAAAAACATCTCCAATACCTTTTGTAAATCTGCCTTTCCTCCTCTTATCTGTTCTGACGGTTCTGTTGCTAACACTCCTTCTGAAAAGACTAATCTCTTTGGTCTTCTTTTTTCATCTAATTCCACCCCTCCTCATTCCGGCTTCCCTCCTCCTGCTCCATCCCCTCTCAGGTGTCATGTCCTACCTGTATTACTCATGATCGGGTTACATGAGATACTGAGATCTTTGAGCGTCCGGAAGCCCAGCGGCCCAGATGGCTTTCCTCCTCGTGTTTTGAGGGAGTGTGCTTTTGAACTGGCGCCTGTCCTCGTTCAACTCTACTTCCTATGCCTTAATACTAATACTTTTCCTCAGTGTTAGAAGCACGCTTTTATTCAGCCAATTCCAAAAAAAGGTAGCCGCTCTGATCCTTCTAACTATCGACCTATTGCCTTAATTTCTATTGTCAAAAATCTTTGAAACTCTCCCCAACTCTCATTTCCTCGATCATATAGAATCTCATTTCCTTCTTTCAGATCGTCAGTATGGCTTTCGACATTCGAGATCAACTGGTGACATCCTTTCGTATCTCACTGATCTATGGTCTTCTGCCCTTAGGGAACATAGGGAGTTTTTTGTGGTAGCGCTTGACATATCTAAAGATTCTGACAGGGTATGGCATGCGTCGCTACTCTCTAAGCTACCTTCCTTTGGATTAGAGATGTACCTATAGTATCGATATGGGCAGTATCAGCCATTTTTTGAGGTATCGGTATTGGTTAATATGGCCCATACTTCTTGAATTTTTGGGTGAAGAATTATGAGACACTTTTAGATTCAATAATTACACTATGTAACTCAAAAAATGTTTTTTTTTGTTTTTTTTATTGAATCTTATATATATATTTTGACGCTGAACACAGAAATGACCTTCATTTTTTTCTATCATCGATACTTTGAGAGTTGTTGCAATATTTGTTTTGGCATTTTTAAGGTAAGGTTTAAATTTACTAACAGAAACTTAAAAAAGACTTTTTGCTTGATAAGATACATTCTAATATCCCCAAAATATAAGTCAATGTTTTAACCCTAGAACGGGTTCGTAGGGTTTAGCTCACCCCACCGAGACGCAAAAAATCAATATTACGAAATTATTATCGATAGGTGCGTGATAGACCGAAACAAAATCGATTATCTTTTAGTGACTGTAGAGGGTTTGTTGGGGGAGGATGCTCTAACTCCCGCTTCTCAGTTTTAACAACATAGACCCTAGGGGTTAGTGTCACCCCAAAAATCCGTTTTTGTGATTCATAAATAAATTGTTAAATATCGATATATCGCAAAATATTTCCGATATTCTCATGATTTTTCGGATAAAAAATATTGTCATTTAGTGTTTCTTTTGAGTTCGTGGGAGGAGGATATACTAACTCTAGCGCTTATTAGTATTTAGTGATGGTTTTACTTTCGATGTAATTTTGGGGTTAATGTCACCCAAAAAAACAAATTATATCAAGCTTATAATAAACATTTTATATATATATATATATATATTATATATATATATATTATTATATATATACTATAAATATATATATAATTATATATATATATAATATTTATATATTATATAGATATATATATCGGTATATCGTCATGTTTCGATGCCATTAGTCAATTTAGTTTAGTGACCTTGAAATATGTTTCTACTCCTATATGGAGGGATGGTGACCGTAGCTTGATCTATATATTACATATATTTATTATTATAGTATGTATTTGTTTACTTTGTATCCCCCTCCTCCTGTGAGGCAGTCGGGGAATCAACTGCGTTGTTTGCAAGACAGTCGATCTATTACTGTTCTTCCTTTGAAGTGTAAGAATTTTGATATATATATATATTATATAATATATATATATATATATCTATATATATATATATTATATATATATATAACAATATATATATTATATATATATAATATATATATATATATATATATTATATATATATATATATATATATAAAATTTTTTATTTTCTAACTATATATATATATATATATATATATATATATTATATTATTTGTAACGTTTAGTCCCAGCGCTAGCCAACAATGTAAAGTTTGAAATTTAAAGATACGACTAAAGGTGGCAGGATAAAAGAGACAACTTAAATAATAAATAAATTTAATACAAAAATGGTAGCGTAATACAACTTCGGAGTAAGCGTGCATAGGTTCAATATTTACATAAATGGGAATAAAAAAACGATACATAAAAGGGGGCAAGTTTGACTACAAACTTGGGCAGTACCAACTACCGGGATAAAGGGAGCAGTACCAGTACCAACTAGTAACTACTATACTGTCTGGTACCAATCGGACAGGTGGGAGTAGCCGTTAGGCTAAGCGACAATACCAACTTTCTCAAAGGGAACCAACCTTCGGTACCAACCAAAGCTTGGGTTTGGCAGATAGTACCAACTAAATGCCGGGGATGCCAACTCAGTACCAACCAAGTATGACGGGAGGGAATAGCTAATTAAAGCTAGGCGACAGTACCAACTGTCTCAAAGGGAACCAACCTTCGGTACCAACCAAAGCTTGGGTTTGGCAGATAGTACCAACTCAATGCCGGGGATGCCAACTCAGTACCAACCAAGTATGACGGGAGGGAATAGCTAATTAAAGCTAGGCGACAGTACCAACTGTCTCAGAGGGGCCAAGCTTCAGTACCAACTAAAGGCTTGGTTGTCAACTCAGTACCAACTAAGTTTGACGCCAGCTGAAAAGTTAGACCTTTCTAAAGTAGTCAGACTACAGTTGCTAGCAGAGGGAACTCTAAGATTAACTCCTTATTCTTCCTGTTAAGTAGATTTTCGGTGCCTAAGATATTCCGAAATGAAGTTTCAACGCTCGAGTCTTAAATAATAATGTACTACAACTAAACTAAGTTTAAAAAAATGATAAACTAACTTATATCAAAATTAACTGTACTTACTCAAAAATAAAGGGTAACTAAATAATCTTTAATACTAATTATAATAAAAAGGACTAATATACAAAAATATTGTTAACCTTATAAAAAATATATTATACGCAATTACTTTTACCTAAGAATATTTAAAATTAATAAAATAATAAATCTTTCTTTTATATCAAATTTTAATAAATCCTGTGGCTTATTTATTTATAATAAACTTAAAGCATTCCTAAAAGTAATTTTATCCTTAACAAAATAAATCAAGATGGCTACAGTCATGTACTCTAGAAATGCCAACGAAATAATAACAAAAATGAGAATATTGATAAAGTTATTTATGGAAGAAACTAATGTTATTCGTAAATGTCATTTCATAACACATTTAACTATAAATAATTAATTTGGATAACTATGATATAAAAAAAAAAACAAATTTTTACTAACTCCTTAAAATTACGTACGACGAATCAACTTAAAATGGAAGCTTGGTCACAACTTTTAAATAGGTCCTTTCAAAATATATCAGTTGAGGAGCTCAAAAGTTAAAGAGCGACCATAAAATTTTATTAAATAATTAACACAAATTGAAAAATTTTACGTTATATAGTATTAATAATAAATATAAAAATGATACTGATTTAATAAAATAAACCTAATAAAGCTTATAAAATGACAATAAAATGGTAATTAAATTACTTTAGTTGTCCATAAATATTTAGTTTGCATCAGGGAAAACCGAAATAAAATTTTGATATAACTTTTATAAATGGAATGGCAATTTTTAAGTCTTCAACAAATCATAACTTTAGTTTTACAACGATTTATGAAATGAAATATATATCAAAAAATAGAGAAAAATAAACTACATTATATAAAAATAATGTTTTTCTGAAATAATATTTGCTAATACCCTTTCCAACCATCTTTTGTCCGTAAATGAGTCATTTATCATAAAACACGTGAGCGGATTCCTTTTTAAAAGGTAAACTAATCTATTTTATTTTATTTAAGATTTTTTATATAATAATTAAAAATTTTACATTACTCCCTCTATTATTTAATAATATGAAAGAAAATAAAAAAGATTAGTCAATTAAATTTTAATTTGAAAAAAAATCAATAATACAAATTAAAAAATTGTCAATACATAATTTCCTTTTTTTTTCTCTTTTTTTTTTTTTTCAACAAAAAATCTCAATCTTTTACTTTTAAATTTTCTACCTCCTTACATATTCCGTCCGTAGGCTTGGGGCTATACCTTATCGACTCCCAAGAGGAAGTTGAGAGAGAAGGGGAGGGTGGTACAGGAGGAGGTGGGTGAGAGGACGAAGAAGAAGAAGAAGAAGAAGAGGAAGAAGAAGAAGATGAAGACGAGGAAGAGGAAGAAGAAGAGGAAGATGCAGAAGATGTAGATGAGGAAGATGAAGAAGCAGATCTTTTCCTTTTTATTTTAGCTGGTTTTTCTTCACTTAGAGGAGATATCGGGCGAGGGATTTCTTCTCCAAGGATTTTAGCTAGCATTTCTTCTATATTTTCGTCTTTAGGTGGTTCCTTTCCTTTAGATGAATCTTTCTTTTCTTTCTTGGTTTCTTTTTCTTTACTTAAATCTTTCCTTTCTTTCTTTGGTTCCTTTTCCTTAGGTATGTTTTGAGTTCTTATTGATAATGGTTTTCTATTATCAGAATCTCGTTTCTTCTCTTTTTCAAATGATGCAAGAGGTTTAATGGACTTGGTTTGGCCATTTTTCCATTGCAAATTTCCTTTAGGTTTAGTAGTTGTCTTTAAAATTCGTATCTTATTCCCCTTATTTATACAAATTAATCGCCATTACTTCATTTCTTTAAGTTGGAGACTACGCTGTTTAACATTTTCTTTCTTCATTATATTGACAAGTTGATGCGTATCCGTTTCAATTACGAAGGAGAAGTAAAAATGAGTTCTCTTAAAGAATTTGTAAAGTTTCATTAGTACTTCATGCAAAACTCGTCTCTAGCCTTCATGTTAATAAATGAAATTTGTGTTTCTTTTTCAGAGAAAAAGGAGGAATCAACGGTTTTGTTAGTAATCCTGTAGTTCTTATTTCCTTTCTTCAGTTCTAAATTTACGAACCAGAAACTTTCATTTTCAATATTTCTTAAGAATAATCTTAAAAATGAATTGATGGGCATTAATTGGTTGTCCATTTTTTTTGTTAGTGATAATAATAAAAAAATTTTAATTCCTGAAAAGATACCAAAATAAATAGATAATTAGTAACGGCAATACTACTTTCTTAAATTTCAACTTATCAAACATTAAAATATCTTTATCAAAACCATTAAATATCTTTATCAAAACCATGTCCCGAAGTAGGATGCATAAAGAGCTCATTTATCATCCTAGTTCTATTTCAGCGGCCTTACAATAGCATTTCCTAAGAAAACTCTCTATTTTGAACTTAATCGGTAAGGAAATTTTTGACATATCACCATGTCAACCGCAGGACTTACGAAAATATAGGCAGCCTTAAGCTCCGTCTAATATGTTGCAACATAAACATCAATTCTATCATCAAACATCAATTATATCATCTACTATTTAAATCTTTACTTTAATTCAACCATTACTTTAGACTAATCTTTCCATACTAATTATCTCTTCTTACAAGAAATCTAAAACATTCTAAAAATCATGAAAATAACTATTATGCTAATAATAGTTAAAGCTTTATACTCTATTGGCCGTTTTTGAACTCTATCTATTTCTGGAACTTTTCCTCGACCTTAAATTATATATATTATTATCACTATTATTTTCATTTTCACTATTATCATCAATATTATCATTATTTTTATCATTATTATCATCATTATCATTATTATCATTATCACCATTATCACTATTATAATTATTATCATCATTATCATTATCACCATTATCACTATTATTATTATTATCATCATTATCATTATTAAAGTCATTAAACATTGAATTCAACTAATTATTATTTATTATTATTATTATTATTATTATTATTATTATTATTATTCATTATTATTATTATTAATACTGATTTTCTATAATTATTTCAATTAACATTTGTCTAATATTCTCATGTTCGATAGGATTATTAGCAAACTCATCATCGTTGTAAGGGTTTGGGTCATAATTTAAATATGGAACATTATATTCCTTAATTCTATTTACATGGACACTTTCATTTCTCTTTGTGTTATCATAAATAGGTTTTATAATGTAGTTCACAGGTGAAATTTTATCAATTATACGATAAGGTCCCATCCATTTAAATTTTAGTTTACTTCCCTTACCAACTCTATAATTGTTTCTTTGCATAACTAAATCTCCTATTTCAAAATCTTTGTAATTTTGGGATTTATAGTACCTTTTTTGTTTAGATTGGGATTCCTTATGATTTAAAAGAGTTCTCCGGTAAGCATTATTCATTTTAGTAATTAGATTTTGATTATAGTTGCTACTTTCATAATCGTATATTTTAGCTGTATTTATTATGTCTGAAAGGGGTAAAGTGGCATCTCGCCCAAAAAAGAGAAAAAACGGAATTTCTTGGATTCCAGAATAATTTTCCCAATGATATAAAAAATTATTTTCTAAAGCTGAAGCTAAAGCATTCTTAATACTCCTATTGCTTCTTTCAATGTATGGATTAGATTGGGCATGGAAAGTAGTTGTGTAGTGAAGTTTGCATTTATAAAGTTCGCAAGTATCTTTAAAGAGTTTGGAGTGAAATTGTGTACCATTATCAACAGTAATGTGGAGAGGTGCTGAAAATCTTGTCATATAATCAATAAGACAATTTACTATAGTTTCTTTAGCTATATTGGGAATAGGATAGGTTTGAAGAAAACGGGAGAAATGGTCAATGATGGAGAATATATATTTATTTCCATCATTTGTAGTGGGTAAAGGACCCATAATGTCAATTCCTAACCAAGTTCCTGGGGAAGTGACGGATTTATAAGTTTGAAGAAGGGCTTTAATATTTTTATAAGGCGATATTTTTTGACAAATAAGGCAACTTCTAACATAATCTTTTATGTCTTGTGACATAGTAGGCCAGTAAAATAGATTTTCAGCTCTATTCAATGTTTTTATGAAACCAGAGTGAAAATGTAGATGTGAATCGTGTGCTATGTATAAGGCAGTGGGTATTAAAGAGTGTGGAATTATGACAGCTTCATTATAGGGTCTATAATATTTATTTCTTTGTATGTAATATAAACAATTATTTATCATAGCAAATTTAGTCAAATCTATATCTCTAGGTACTCTTTCTATGTTATTTTTCTCGAAATAGTTTATTACCCTTCTCCAAAGTGGATCATTAAGCTGTTCTTTTCTTATATTCTCTGAGCTTAATATTTGTGAATGGTCTAAAGGGGTAATTACATTATTAATGACTTGGACACTTCTACTAATTGCATCAGGAATTACATGCTCTTTTCCGGCCTTGAACTTTATGTCGAAATTAAATTCTGAAAGGAGAGCCCATCTAGCTATTCTTGGTGTAACAGGTTTAAATTTAAATAAGTATCTAAGTGCTTGATGGTCTAAGACAGCAGTAAATTTATGACCGTAAAGATAATAATCAAAATGTTTTATAGACTTAACTAAGGCTAAAGCTTCTCGTTCAGTGGTGCTGTAGTTTTGTTCCGGAGAGGAAAGTTTTCTAGAAAAATATGCGATTGGTCTGTCTATTCCTTCAATTTCTTGAGTAAACACTGAACCAATAGCAGTCCCGGAAGCATTTGTGTGAAGCTTGAAGTGTTCATTAAAATTTGGATATATTAAAATTGGAGCAGAAGTGAGTAGTTCCTTTAATTTATTAAATGCTTTATCTTCAAGTTCTGTCCATATGAATTTGGAATTTTTCTTGGTTAATTTGGTTAATGGGGCACATACCTCAGAAAAGTTTTGTATGAAGCGTCTGAAATATGAAGCCATTCCTAAAATCCTTTTAACAGCTTTTACATTCGTAGGAGTTTCGAAATCTTTCATTCCTTGTACTTTAATGGGATATATTTGAATTCCTTTTTCTGATACTATGTGTCCTAAATATTTAACTGAGTTTTGTGCGAACTTGCACTTTTTTAATAAAAATTTTAGTCCAGAATTTTTATATATCATGAGTATTTCTTCTAGATGTTCGATGTGTTCTTCAAAAGAGGAGCTATATAAAATTAAGTTATCCATATATATATATATGGCAGAACTTTCCTAGAACGCTGGAAAAAAGTATAGATAAGGTGCGACACCAAGTGGATGGAGCTCCTACTAAACCGTAACACATTCTAACATGTTGGTAACTATTGTTGTCTGATCCCATGAAACTAGTTTTATGTTTATCTTCCTGTTCTATTTCTATTTGATTGAAGCCTTTAAGGTTGTCAAGAACTGTAAAGTACTTGGATCCATTGAAGGATGTTAAGATTTCATCTATTCTTGGCATAGCCATGACTTCTGTTTCGGTTACTGCATTTAATGAACGAGCATCGAACACAAATATATTTGTTCCATCAGATTTCTTTATTAATATAACAGGACTACACTATGGGCTATTTGATTTTTCTATTCATCCTAGTTCTAACATCTTTTTAAATGTTCTTGCATGATTCCTTTAGTAACTTGAGGTAATCCATATTGTGATGTATGATAGGTTTACTATTTCCGGTATCTATTTTATGTTTTATCAGCTTGCATAGACCTATATCGTCTGAAGTTTGAGCAAATGCCTCCTTGTGTTTATTTAATATCTTCATAACCTTTAACTGTTCTCTTGTTTGTAAATTATCTAAATTTATATCTGCTAAGTCAAAAGTTTTTTCTTTACTTATCAAGTCTGGTACATTAATTTCATGCTCTCCTACTGGATATATATCACCAATCAATTCCTTTTTATTTAATATAACATCGTGGTCTAAGTAATTCGCTACAGTAAATGGTGTTTGTAACTCATCATTAACACAAGCTAAAGTATTTCCTATCTTTATTCCTTCTGGTCTGCAATTGGGTTCAATGATTATGTTTTTATTTTTCCAAAATTCGTTTACTTTACCATAAGTTTTAATAAAAGATCTAGGGGGTAGTACAATTTTTTTCTCCATTATTACTTTATCAAAGGTTTTTTTTTGTTTTGAAACATTATAACAATGGAAGTATTGATTATTTAGATAAATGATAGGTTTTTTTTATGTTTATTTATATAAATAAATTCTTTATTTAAATCGAATGAGACCTTTCCTAGCCTTTTCAGTACATCTCTTCCTATTAATATGTCACCAGGAAACTGTGTTGTTTCCAGAATATGTATCTCATGTATTAATTTAACTTTAAAAATTTTTAAATAAAAAGGAACCTTTAAATTTTCTCCAGACACGTTCGTAACTTTTATATTAGACTTTTTAATATGTTTACAATTAGGATCCATTTCAAATAATTTAGAATAAGTGTCACGTGACAAAATAGAGATTGAAGATCCAGAATCGAAAAAAGCTAAATGTTTGATGGAATTAACGTCGATTTCTATAATGGGACTGTCAATGTTGTCTGAAATGGATCGGTTTATTAGTTTTTTGGATGATTAGGGGGATTTGTGTGTCTCTGGTGTAAATTTGGACAATTAATTCTTATATGACCTTGTTCATTACAGTGATAACATATTATTGGTGTATAAGGATGTCTAATATTTGGTGCATATTGATTATTAGAAAATCTATTAAATGAAGTTTGCTGATTATTAGGGAATCTATTATTTGGTGCATACTGATTATTGGGAAATCTATTAACTTGTGTATGCTGATTATTTACGTTATTTATCATTCGTTTATTGGGAACTATTTTCTCGGCCTTTAATGGTCCTTATACACAACTATTATATGAACTAAATTCTTGTATTCCTATTAGCTTTTTAATTTCATAGTTTAGTCCGTTAATGAAAATTGATATTAGGAACTGATCTCTACTTTCGGTGTCATTAAATTCAGTAAGTATGTCCATCACATTCTTACTAATCTCATCAATCTTATTGGCATACTCCCTAACATTTAAGTATCCTTGTTTAATATTAGTAAACTGATTATATGCTTCTTGCTTTGAAATTATATTTTTAAACCTTTTTTCTAAGAAGGAAACTAATTCACTAAAGCTTAAGTCATCAATTTCTGGGTTTGAATTTAAATAAGTCTGAGCAGAATCAATACATAAACATTTAAGTAAATTGACCTTATTATCGTCATTCTAATTTTCTAAGTTTGACCTTGTGTTAAACTGATTAATAAAGCTTTTGAAGCTTGTCTTACCATTGAATGGTTTGATTTTACCTAATATATTAGAAAACTGTAAATTACTGTTATTTTCTTCGGTTGCCATTATTGTTATTAAAGAAATGCAAAATATTAAAAAAAACTACCTGCCGTCTGTTTAAAGATAACTATTTACGATATTTACTCTAAGATTAACTACTAATGTAAATTAACTACTAATGTAACGTTTAGTCCCAGAGCTAGCCAACAATGTAAAGTTTGAACTTTAAAGATACGACTAAAGGTGGCAGGATAAAAGAGACAACTTTAATAATAAATAAATTTAATACAAAAATGGTAGCGTAATACAACTTCGGAGTAAGCGTGCATACGTTCAATATTTACATAAATGGGAATAAAAAAAAGATACATAAAAGGGGGCAAGTTTGACTACAAACTTGGGGTAGTCCCAACTAACGGGATAAAGGGAGCAGTACCAGTACCAACTAGTAACTACTATACTGTCTGGTACCAACCGGACAGGTGGGAGTAGCCGTTAGGCTAAGCGACAGTACCAACTGTCTCAAAGTGAACCAACCTTCGGTACCAACCAAAGCTTGGGTTTGGCAGATAGTACCAACTAAATGCCGGGGATGCCAACTCAGTACCAACCAAGTATGACGGGAGGGAATAGCTAATTAAAGCTAGGCGACAGTACCAACTGTCTCAGAGGGGCCAAGCTTAGTAATCCCAGTAAGGCTTGGTTTATCACATCAGTAACCCACTAAGTTTTGACGCAGCTGAAGTTAGACCTTTCTAAAGTAGTCAGACTACAGTTGCTAGCAGAGGGAACTCTAAGGAGATCAACTCCTTGTTCTTCCTGTTGAGTAGATTTTCGGTGCCTAAGATATTCCGAAATGAAGTTTCAACGCTCGAGTCTTAAATAATAATGTACTACAACTAAACTAAGTTTAAAAAAATGATAAACTAACTTATATCAAAATTAACTGTACTTACTTAAAAATAAAGGGTAACTAAATAATCTTTAATCTCCCATTATAACTAAATAGGACTAAATAAATACAAAAATATTGTTAACCTTATAAAAAATATATAATACACAATTACTCAAATTATATCAAATTTAATAAATCTTGTGGCTTATTTATTTATAATAAACTTAAAGCATTCCTAAAAGTAATTTTATCCTTAACAAAATAAATCAAGATGGCTACAGTCATGTACTCTAGAAATGCCAACCGAAATAAATAACAATAATGAGAATATTAAAGTTATTTATGGAAGAAACTAATGTTATTCGTAAATGTTATTTCATAACACATTTAACTATAAATAAATTATTTGGATAACTAGGAATATAAAAAAAAACACAAAGGATTTCACTGGATGATGATAATGGTGAAGATTAAGATGAACCAAGCACCTCAGCTGATAGTTCGGGTTCATTGGAAAGAAGAAGGAGAACACATGATGAAGATGAGCCTTATCCTGAAAGATATATTCACCAATTAGGAAAAAGTATCTATTATGGTAAAGATAAGAAAACTAAGTGGACAACAACACCACCGGTTTCTGCCGGATCTAATTCTCCAAGACCTGAACACACATCAAAACCTGCACTAGCATCTCTGGGGGCTGAAAGAGATCTGGACTGCTTTGCCCTATTTTTTGATAATTTTTTTATACAGCAGATTGTTCGATGCACAAATTTGTAGATAGAAACAGTAAATCAAAAATACAAAGATAAATATAGAGTAAAGAAAACATCAATAGTGGAAATAAAAGAACTAATTGGCGTGCTAATAATGAGCGGTGTAAAAAAGGATAACCACGTTAGTACTACCGACATGTGGTCTGCAAAATATGGTCATGAGTGGGTTTCCATATATGGAGAGCATTCAAAGTATTTATAGGGAAGATACAAACTTTGAAAGATATGGGGTTACACAAACCCCATTTTAAGTTTTTTTTTTTTGGCGTTTCTCAAGCCCCAGGGACTAAAAAAATTGGCATATTTGAAGATGAGCCTAATCCTGAAAGATATAGTCACCAATTAGGAAAAAGTATCTATTATGGTAAAGATAAGAAAATCAAGTGGACAACAACACCACCGGTTTCTGCCGGATCTAATTCTCCAAGACCTGAACACACATCAAAACCTGCACTAGCATCTCTGGGGGCTGAAAGAGATCTGGACTGCTTTGCCCTATTTTTTGATAATTTTTTTATACAGGAGATTGTTCGATGCACAAATTTGTACATAGAAACAGTAAATCAAAAATACAAAGATAAATATAGAGTAAGAGTAAAGAAAACATCAATAGTGGAAATAAAAGCACTAATTGGCGTGCTAATAATGAGCGGTGTAAAAAAGGATAACCACGTTAGTACTACCGACATGTGGTCTGCAAAATATGGTCATGAGTGGGTTTTCATATATGGAGAGCATTCAAAGTATTTATAGGGAAGATAAAAACTTTGAAAGATATGTTGTTACACAAACCCCATTTTAAGTTTTTTTGGCGTTTCTCAAGCCCCAGGGACTAAAAAAATTGACATATTTTGTTTTTTTTTTTTTCATACAGATCCACTGATTTTGATAGGAAACAAATTCGACGTTACAAGGAAGCATTTTTTTTCATTTCTTTGAGATTTTTTTTTTATTATTATTTTTATAAAGTAACTAAAAATTAAACACTTTTTTTAGTTTTTTTTTTTTTTTTACCTTTAAACTTTTTATTTTTTAAAAATTTCAGTGAAATACATTAGAAAAGATGTTAAAGAAATAAATGTGTGCCATAAATATTAAAAAAAATTGTTCAATTAATTTTAAGTGTATTTTAAGTGTAATCAATGAGCATTTTTATCAGCTGTTTTGTTATTTGGATCTTTACAATTTCCTAAAATCTCTGAACCACATTACGGAATGCACACCAGGCATCATTTTTAATTATGCTCGTCTTTTCCTTCAATTTCAAGGATTTAAGCATATTTAAGCATGTTTCAATGAGCTTATCATCTTCCAGAAAAGAGAAAAACCTGCTATATATATATATATATATATTATATTATATATATATAAGCAATAATATATATTATATATATATAATATATATATATATATATATATATATATATATATATATATATATATATATATATATATATATATAATATATATATATATATATCTGCTGCATATATTTGTAGAAACATACGTTTCTTCTTTTATATGTCATGGACTTGTCATAAAACAATTTTACTTACAGAAGGGGTGGTGAAGGTATAGGGTAGTTTTCATTATGAGGAACTGGGGCTTCAAATGAGGGAATATCTGGGTATGGAAGAGATTGCCTTCCTTTACCTTTTCCATATTTTTGTAATATCCACCATACAGAAGTAGCAGTCAATCATAGTGTTTCATTGGCTCTCGGCCATATTCTGGAAATAGCTAAAGGCCATTTGCTTTTCCTCTTGTTCCTCTTAACCATCCTTCTAGGGTTGTTTTTACAACTTCACATATAATGAGGTGCCCAGTGCTTATCCTTAGCCACCAATAGGCATTTTACCAAAGTAGAGCTGTACGCTATCCAATACCTTGGTTCTTTCACAATTTTGGTGAAAATTTGCTTAGAAAATTAACATATATCCACCACACAGCATAACAAAATGATCTGCAACGTTTTTACACTGTCTAAACTTGCAATTTATAAGTTTATTAAAATTATTACTAAATATTCTGAAAATTATAAAGATATATAAGTTTGGTACCTCACCTTCAATATTTATTGCATTAGAATGTAGCTCAAACAATTATATATATATATATATATATATATATAATATATATATATAATATATATATATTATATATATATATATATATATTATATATATATATATATATATATATATATATATATATTATTTAGTTCTTAAGACATGAAATCCAAATAAAACATTAATGACAACTGACTTTTACACAGCGCCTGCCATGCCGGTAACCACCTTGCAAAATGAGAAAATGCCATTACTTTATGCCGTCGTAACACAAAAACTGATGCTAAAGAAAAACTAAAAACATATTTGGAATCTGCATAAAAAACTGAAAAAACAATAATAAAAAGGAAGAAACAAAAAAAATTTGTTCGGTAACATTGTGTTAATAAACATAGTTTCAATATATAAAATATTCTAATAAGGAATTCTTTAAGCTAGCTGAAACCCCACCAGAATGGCATCTCCGACGGTGAATCACTTCTAGAATGCATTTAAATAGCATAACCGAGGAGCTTGCTCGTATGACAAAAAAAAAAAGATTCACAGAAGTGGAAACCGCCTTATCAGCAACTGATAGTAACGATGGTGGCTTTTCAGCAAATAAACCTACTGAAGATGAAGAGGATTTAGAGATCTCATTCACCTTCAAAGGAATTACACCAAGGAACCTCATCGAAAAAACTGAAGAGACAGTCATCAAGGAGCAAAGATAATTCAAATTTGCAATCTTAAAAAGAGGAAATGAGGCTCTACGAAAACATGGAGATGCTGCCTACAGAAGAGAATCCTTTCATGTGGTGGCATGAAAATGGGCCAAGGTTTCCATTATTATCAGTGCTTGCAAGCAAATATTTATCAGCCCCTCCCTCATCAGTCGAAAGCGAGCGTATTTTAAGTGTAGGTGGGAATGTAAACACCCAAAAGAGTAACAGGCTCACGCCAGATACTAGTGAAAGCTTAATGTTTTTGCATCACAATTTGAGAAATTTTGAATTTGAGTATTGAATGATATCTATCTTTATCTTAAAGGAGTATATTATTATTATGTCATGTTTGAATAATAGCGTTTTTTTATTTTGTCTTTTCAGCTTATTAATTGAGGTCTCTTCTTTCATTATTTTTATTCTTTATATTGAAGATAGTTAAAGAATCTTCTCGTAAATTGTAATCATGTTAAAACATAAAAGCTAGTAGCTAAACTTTGTTAATACTTACTGGAAAATGGAAATGGAATTATTTTTGAATAAACACACACAATAAAAAAGTTAATATTATATTTGCATTTATATTCCTTTAAGATACTATTTTAATTTATAAAAAAATATACTTGGGCACAACCCAAATTATGAAATAAATGACTAACTATTGGTTGTACAGGGAATGCAATCCCGAGTTGCCTAGCAGTACACAAATGTTCTATCTTAATGCAATCCTGAGTTGCCTAGCAGTACACAAATGTTCTATCTTATTACTATGTATTTATTATATTAATTAAAGTATCGGTATCGGCACCTAAAAAATAAAGTATCGGTATCGGTCTCTTTTCTGGTATCGGTACATCTCTATTTTGGATTTCCTCCTTCGTTTTGCTTACTCTTGTCCCTCAGGGTTCTGTTTTATCTCCAACTTTATTCCTACTTTTCATCAACGATCTTCTTAGCTGCACTTCTAACTCTGTTCACTCTCCGTTCTCACTCATTTCAATTGTGCCTCCCTCGTTTGTATCTGGAGTTGCCTCTCATCTACAGCTTTCTGAATTCATTTTGCCGATCTGGTCGGGATTTCTCAGTGGCGTAACCGCAATCTTGTGAAATTCAACTCTTTGAAAACTCGACTTCTTCATATCTCCCTCTCTAAAACACCTCCCAACTTTTCTATCCCCTTTGACGGCTCTAATGTCTTACCTGTAATTCTGTAAACAACATAAACATTCTTGGACTAAACATAAATATTGAATTGTCTTGAAGACCTCATATCACATCGGTTGCTAAATTAGCCTCAAAGAAGCTGGGAATTTTGTTCAGATTGCGTGATTTTTTTTTCTTCTGCTCAGATACTCGTTATTAAGGGTCTAATTCGCCCTGTATGGAATCCGTTCTCACATTTGGGGTGGATTCGGTTCCACCCCCTTTTGGATAGAGTTGAACTAAGGCTAAGAGGTTTATGAAACTGTCCCATACTTTTCTGACTCCCTTGACCCGCTTTCTCTGCGACGTGACGTTGGTGCAAATACTCTCTTTTCTACGGGTATTACAACGGCAGGTGCTCGAGAGAATTGACCTCTCGCATTCTTCCACCACTGCGTCGCCCTCGTAACACAAGAGGTGCCTTGTTCTCACATGAGAATAGTGAGAATTTTGGTCACTTCAGGATCACTCGTTGTATTACCTACTTGTTTCCAATCACATCTGTTTTGTGGAACTCCTTGCCTTCTTCTATTTTCCCTGCAATATTCAATCTTCCTCTATTTAAGTCCCGCGTCTGCGCTCACTTGAGGGAATTGCGTTAGGCAAGGGTCAGGGTGGGTTTACTTTCCATTTATTTTAATTTTTGTTTTCTTGTAATTTTTTATTTATTTATTAATATATCTTTTTGCCCCCTCCTTTGAAAAGGGCCCTGCCCGTGAGTGGTGTTATCATATATATATATATATATATATATATATATATATATATATATATATATATATATATATATATATATATATATATATATATATATATATTATATAATATATATATATATATATATATATCATATATATATTATATGCCAACATCGATCCATTTAGTTTAGACCTAGGTTTGAGGCAACGTCGATCCATCCAGGTTAGAACTAGGTTTAGGGCAACGTCGATCCGAACAGCACGCCGCAGGGGTTAGTATAGGTTAGATTGGGTTAATTTTGGGGGGTTCGTTATAAACTCTAAATAACTCTAAAAAACGAAAGTTGGCCATGAATGTTTACCATATTTTTCTTATAAAAAAATTCATATGGTGTCCAAATCGTCGATACTATAAGAAAAATTTCATATGGTGATCAAATCGTTTACACTTTCTAAAGGAAAATGGTCGACAGATGTTTTTAAAAATTGTTCAAA
>JABUQX010028199.1:15000-45000 GCA_015478945.1 Trachelipus rathkii | reverse complement strand
GATTTGTCAAGAGGTTGAAGTTTATGACTGCAGTGAGGATGAACAGTCAGAATAGTAACACCATGCCTTTTAGCAAGGTCTAATAATGGAATAGATAGGTGTGATTCGTGATTATCTAATAACAGAGCTGGGGTTTCAGTTGAAGCACTAGAATGCTTTATGAAATGTTTCATAACTTCTAAGAAAACCTCACTTGTCATCTATCCTGATGGAGTTGCTAACCCTAACCTTCCAAGTAGGAGCTCCATTCATCATGTGATCTTTGAAATGAACCCGCGGAAACACCATTACTGGTGGAAGGAAACTCCCCGATGCGTTAATGATGCAGCATGTTGTTACTAAAGTTCCTCGTTCAGAGCTTGTAGCTGAGTAACCATAATTTTTTTTTTTCCGGAGTTTGAAGATATTTTTGACTTTATAAATAAAGTTTAAAATATCCAGTGTAAAATTGTCTTAACAAGGTGTTAGTTTGTTTTTTTTTCTCTTTTTATAATAAATTTGTACAAATAATGGATTTAAACGGTGATCAAAAAGACACCCCCCCCCCAAATGAGCTAACACTAGAAAGTAATCCAGAATTACATGGAGCAAAATTAAATAGGAAAAGACTATGTAATGAAATGTCACCATGGGTCAAGATATACTTAACTTTGATTTATTATCTGCTAAATTGAATTCATTATTGACCCTTAAGGAGGAGTTAGTCAGCGCTGATAACTTTGTCCAAAGCCTTCTAAGTGTTGAAGAGTATTTAAAGAATGATGAGCAAGCTTATGATAAGAGTTTTCGTTATGGACGAATTAATTAATTAATAAAATACAAACACTTGTTAAAAATAATAATAAAGACATATCCCCACTCAATAGTCATGAACGCAAAGAACATGAACCAGAGTTATTTAAAGCCCCTACTAGAACCCTTCCTACATTTAGTGGTGATGTTTTGCAATTTGATCATCTTTACGAGGTTTTCCAAACTAACATAGATAGCCTAATTACTCAAATGCTGCAAAGTTAGAAGCTCTTTTAGGTTGTCTTAAAGGTGTAGCATTAACTTTAGTGTCCGGTTATGCCTTGAGGGGCGATAACTATCCCATAGGAATGAAGACTTTGAAAGAGAATTTTGGTAATAAACATAAATTAATACAAACCTTAATCTTAAAGCTTACAAATATTAAAGTCCCTAAATATAATTATAACGATTTGTTTAGATTTAAAGCCGAAATTACATGGTCTCGCGAGTTTAAAGACACAAGAATTAATAAATAGTTGTAAAAGTTGCTCCATCATAATTGGTACCATTTTGGAACAAAAGATTCCTAAAGAAATTTTAGATAAGATAACATGGGATAGACAGAATGGGGATTGGGATATGGAGTTCATTCTAGAAATAATTACTAAAGCTTTAAATAATTTAGAGGTTTTGGGTCAAAAATTTGAGATTGATAATAATGATAAACATAAAAATAATGCAAAAAAAAAGTATTAATAATGATTATAAACCTAACTTTAAACCTAATAATACTTTTAATAATTGGAAGTCTGGTGCCATCCTCAAAAATCCTACAGTTTTAACCACTACCAATACTCAAGCTAATAAGCAACTCTCATCCCATTCTCGTCCTTTCTTATAACACCGCACCAATTAGACCACTCCTCCCTACATCTCAACTTACCCCTCCCTCTTCATTTAAACCCAAATTCTTTAATACTTCTGTTAAACCCACCTTTCAAGATTACCCTAGTTATGAAAATAGGATAACTTATAGATTTTGCAATGACACCAATTATACGAACAACTGTCATATCATTAATAAAATAGAAGATAGAACTAATTTCATAAAAACTAAGAAACTGTGTTCCAATTGTTTGTCTAGCACCCACCCCTGTGAAGAATGTACTTCACAAAAGGTTTATTATATATGTAAAGAAAGGGGACATCACACTGTCATTTGTCATAAAACTCCTTCTAATCCCACTAACAATGAAAATCCAACCACCAACCAAGTGAGTACTTTTTTAACAAGTAGTAAAGGGGTTGCTCTAAGTCTAGCAAATTTTTCAGTTCATAAGGGTAATAATGTTGTTCCTGTTTGCACCTTATATCATCATGCGATGTCTTCTTGCCGGTCATCTTGACCACAATGTTTTGATATATGCTCATTTTTTAAAGATAATATTAAAGCCCAAATCTTACCCCTATAACAACACAAGAGTTTTGTTGGATTATATTAAAGCTCTCGAAAAATACATGGAAAAAATAATCCAATATTTTAATAAACATGGAACTCTTACCACTGAGCATGGTCATTTTGTTTTAGTCCCGAAAGAACTGGAAGAAAAAATGTATGGGTGTATGTTTTTTAAGCAAACATTAATGATCAGATGTCTTCAGACAGTTACAGAAAATAACTTAGCCGACACAGTACTGTCTGAAATGATATAACAAACTATATCCTTGACAGGAGTTGAGATCGATAGCAGACTGGCTCAATATTCATCGTTATACAACTATGATAAAGTTGGAAAACACATAGTTTTTATCATCTGAATTTCTCCAAGTGGAACAACCACTTCCGTTATGAGAACACTGCCATTCCTCTTGCCGTATTCGATGAGTACTTTGATATGAAATACCTTTTCCAAAACTCTCACAAAATCTATGTTCAAAGTTTAGTAACTTACCAGCAACGATTATATGAAGGACATCTCAATGATGATGAGCCTAAGAATCGAACATTATCAGTGATTTGATTACTTACCCTGTTCAAGAGGTGGAGAAATTTACCAATACAATGCGCACAATACTTAAAGAAGTAGCTTCTGTGTTTGACCTATTATTACAAAAACTATGGAAGAATAAATATCAATGGAACCAGCCCATTGCTGAAGAATTTTGTAAGGAGTGGGAGTTAATCTCTCTTCAGTTAAAATGTTTTCAATCCTTGCAAATACCACGGCAGTTAATTTTTTCTTATGACGTAATTTTGCATGCTTTTTCTGATGCTTCAAAGAGTGCCTATGAAACTGTAATAATATAAATAGTATCACAAAAATATTTGAGTCTAACATTCTTATGTCCAAGGTTAAAGTGCCCCCTTTGAGAGAGTTAACCGTTCCCCGTATGGAATTAATGGGTATTCTACTATCTACCAGTTTGTTAAAGTATGTTAATTAACATTCAATAATATTCTTAATATTAAAGATACATACATTTGGTCAGATAGTCAAGTAGTTTTACAATGGGTTTACTCTAAGAAACAACTTCCCACCTTTTTACAAAATAGAGTTGACGAAGTTCACAAAAATATCCCCTCAGCGGAGTTTAAATATGTACCAACCTCTTGTAATCCAGCTGATTTAGCTTCTCGGGGAAGTAAAAGTGATTATATTAAATCGAGTCTATGGTTACGAATGGGATGAGCATCCCTTATATCTGAAAGAATCCTCAGTTGAAGATTCTCTTGTTGCCACTACCACTATTGCCGAAATTCCCTCTGTAAACTGTTTTAGATTGAAGTGTTTATTCATCCTTAGACAAAGTTGTATGCATAACAAATTTAATTTTTAGATTTATTAATTTGAGGTCAAAAATGAGTGCTCCTTTAAAATGTATATTTAAGCCAAGTTTTTCTCACCAGTTTACATTGGAAGAGTTCCAAAGGTCAGATTCGTATTGGATAAAGAATTTACAAAGCGAGTTTTTTACCCCGGAAATAAAGTGTTTAAGGTCGAACGGTGTACCTTTAACCCCTTTAACAAAACAATTAAATTTGAAACTGATAAATGGTTTACTTCGATGTGATCGAAGACTCAATAATTCCCTGCTACCTTTTGTTACTAGATTCCTTTTATTTTTACCTACTAAATATATTTTTTTTAAGTTACTCATTTGGGAGTTTCATATTAAATATCATCATTTGGGTATTTCTGAACTTATTTTAATTATTCGCAAAAATATTTTGTGCGAATGGGGCAGATTGTAAAAAAAGGTAGTAAGACCATGTGTATTATGTAAACGCTTACAAGCAGAACGTTTTAAACCCGCTCCCCTTGCTGCACTTCCCCACTCATGAGTAGTAGATAGTAAACCGTTCACTGTAACAGGTTTAGACGTTTAGACTTAACAGGTTATTTTAATGTAAAGATTTCCAAAACTTTAACCAGTAAATGTTATATAGTACTTTTACTTGTGTCGTAACTCGGGCAATCCATTTAGAAATAGTTTTAGACCATAATACCGAATCATTTTTATGTTCTTTCCGACGATTCATAGGTAGACGAGGCATTCCCTCCATTATTTATTCAGACAATGCAGCCTATTTTCAAGCTTCGGATAAGTATATTAAACGCTTACATTCGCTCTCATCTGTTAAAGATTTTTTATTAACTCATTCTATTACCTGAAGATTTAATCCGGCCCGTGCTAGCTATTATGGCGGTTTCTTTGAGCGGTTAATAGGGTTCGTAAAGATTTCCTTGAAAAGAATACTAGAAAGTTTAATTTCTTTAGAAGAGCTTTCCACGGTCTTAGTAGAAATAGAATCAACCATTAATTGTCGTCTTCTCACCTTTGTGGATAATGATATTTTTTTGACTAATGACCCTTTAACTCCTTCTCACTTATTAATAGGTTATAAATTAAACTCCCTCCCTGTTCCTCTTGAATTATTGGATTCGGGCCCGACTTATCAAGATTCCATTAAATTAAATAAGAGATATAAATACTTATTAAAACTTATCAATATATTTAAAACCGTATGGAAAAACGATTCTCTTAAATTTAAAATCTTGGAATGTTTAAGGTAGGCCGAACATCAATGTAGGTGACATGGTCCTCGTTGAAGATGATGGACCTCGCCTAAAATGAAAGTTAGGAATTGTTCTTACTCTTTATAAATCACCTGATGGTTATGTTTGGTCCGTGTCTTTAAAAACTAAAAATGGTAAAATAAAAATGGCTACAGCTAATGAAACAAGCGGGTCAATTTCCGATAACTCAAGCCATACTGGCATTTACGAAATTGCATAAGGTGCAGGTATGGGTGTATTACGGGGACACGAAATCCTTAAAATTTGGAATAGATTCCGCGAAAAGTATTTTTCATCTTTTGTGCCGGGGAGAAGTACATTACAATCTCCTGGTGGGCCTTCCAATCCAGCCAACTAAAGAAGATGAAGTGATTAGTACTAATATGATAACATCCAAGGAATTTGAGGAAAGGATTTTATTGGATGAGTCAATGGAGGAGGAAGGCAAAGTTGCGAGAGTATCACTAGTGGTTGACAAAGTAGTTCCCATGAGTAAGCAAAACACCGGTGGGGAGGTAGAAACCGAAATACCAGATGATCCAAAAATTCATCATAAAGTAATAGATTCAGATAACATAATAGATCCTTTGGAAATCGATCACGACGATATTGACAAGTTACAAAGATCTGATTATACGTTGAGACGTTAATTTAAAATATTTGTTTAAGCATTTCCCCACTCCCTTTGTCTGAACACCGTTCGTTTAAGTGTTAAGATGTTTTGAAACTAAATATTCTTAACTGAAATAGCTCATGTCGTACATTTTAAACATTAAGAAACACGTTAATTATGATTACTAGTTTTCTTTAAATAGTGGAAAACGTTTGGTTTAGAAACACATTTCTTGTTATGAGAAGTCATTTGTGGGAGACTTTTGACGAATTACTTTTCGGTCGACTTACTTCGTATATAAAGTAGGCTTGAAATTTCCGCAGGCTTTTTTTTTGTCAATTTGTGTCCGTGCGTGAAGGTTGGTTGAACCTTGCTTAGTGTATTATTATTTGGACCTTTTCACTGGAACCTGGAGGAGTGTATTTGTTCCTTAAGCTTTGTGTGAACTTCATTCATTCTGTATTAAAATGTACGTAGCAGATGAGAACATTCTTTCTTTAGATCAAGGATTTCGTGATGCTTCTTCTTGCAACCATGCTGAGTCTATTGTCTATTTTTCTTCTCCGGTGCAGTGACATAATTTAGTAAAATATATATATAATCCATTCTTGTTTTAATCGTTTAACGTTTTCCCCTTTGTTATTAATAAAGGTTTGACATGCATTGAAAAATTATTTAGGTTAATATTGTTACGATAAATAATGTTTCGTTATTAGAGTATTTGTAATCTTATTATTTATTATTATTTATATTATTATTAATATTATTATATTATTATTTAATATATTATATATTACTTATTATTATTATATATTATTATTATATATAGTATTATTATCATTATATTATTAGTATTACTATTTTCTCGCATGCAAAGTGATATTTATATTTTCTCACCATATACTTCATCCGCTATATATTTTTTAGTTGGATATGTGGCGTTATATGTTGAATACTGATTTCCTATCTTGAAAAGTCATCTATTGTCCCCTTTGCATTCCTTGTGTTGTTGGATGACTAATTGGTCCAGAAAAGGATCCTTTGTCCCTTTGAGTGAATATTCAGTTGAATATTCTTATTTACTATATATTTTTATGTTTCTTTTTTTTATGAAATGTTTCTGCTATATTTTATAATGAAGTTTATATCAAGAAAGTATTATACTGTAAGTTAATGTTAAATTTAAGTTTGAATGACTCTTTTTTCTTATTAGTGTACTCCTTTAAGGTTTATTATTATATATTATTATTATTATATTATTAATATTTATTATTATATTATATTATTTATTATTTTATATAATTATTAATATAATGATTATTATTATTATATTATTATTAGTATATATATTATTATATAATATTATTAACTTCCTCGCATGCAATAAGGGATATTTATATTTTCCTCGACCAGAATACTCCTCCGTTTTATATTTTTAGGTTGAAATGATGTGGCGTGGATGGTACGGATACGATTCCTGATTGACGAAGAGCATTGTCCCTTCATTTCCTTGTTGGTGTAATTGAACTTACAGGATCTCCCTTTTATTGAAGATTCTCATTTACCAAATTCTGGATTATAAGATTGGTACGTGTTAATAAACTTGATTTTTTAAAAATTTTTATTTTCCTGCCAGAACAAAATATATAAAATTTTTTATTGCATTTCTTCCTTTGATACTTGTGCTCCAAAATATTATTGAAAACTGGCTGAAATGAACGGGCATTTTTATTTATATTTTATTATAAATTTAACTTTATTTGGTAAAATGTGTGTTAGCGTTTTGCCTCATATTTCACGTTGAGCATGACATTTTATTATAACACAGTATAAATAGGTTTTTGGTACGAGACAATTCTCGCATTTCCCCAAATTTCTGAGACAGAATGCCATCTACGAAAATTTATTGAATGAAAAATTACTATTTTTTTTAATTATAACGTAAAGAGCATTGCATAACGAGGGTAATCAACGTTGGCTCCGCCTCCCATCAAACCCCGACCCGTGATGTGACTGTTGAAATAAATATTTTAAAAAAGTTAAAAACAGTATTTTATTAAGAAAGTAAAAACAAAAATCATGATTTATTTATAAGTAAAATAAATTAAAATATAGAAATATATAAAGTAAACGTTAAACTCTTCATGGGTGCAAGTAACTTCTTTAGTTTGGCCTTTTTTTTTATTAACTATTTTTATGCTCTAAATATTTTATTTTAACTAATTTATATTTAAGATTGTAATAATAATTATTAAAATATTTTTTTTTTGATCCTGCATCAAAATGTTCGCCGATTTCAAAAAATTCATTCAGTTTTATGTAGCTACTAAATATGTAGTTTTAATTCTAGGAAGTGTTCCTGCCAAAATATTATATATATATATTATAATATATATATATTAAAATAATATATAAAATTATATTATTAATACAAAAAAGGAATTTCTTTTTTAACAGTAACTAATATATATAATATATATATATATATATATAATATGAAGATTTTCTTCGCATGGTTACGGGGCGACAGGGCTAGCAAACCCGGTCCTTTCCTTCTGATTGTATTACTCTTGGACCAGCGGTGGAATACTTATGATCCTATTTAATGCAGAGATCCTCTGGAAGCTCATGAGAACAGTTTTAGGCCTAATGCGAAAAAGATGCTAGATTCTACTGAAGGGCGAAAACGCCTACTGAGAGGTCTAACTCGAGACATTGGCGTCAAAACCATTACGCCGATAAATTCGTTTGCTGAGAGTGTAATTTAGTGTTGAGAGCTTTCGGCCAGAAGGCGAAGCATGCTGACAAACTGACAGGTCGAAAGCCCTACCTGAGTTGTAAATGGTTAAATAATAAGTAATAATATATATAATTATATATATAATATATATATATATATATATATATAATATATATAAATTATATAGATTAAATATATATTATAAAAATGTACTATAAAATGTAATATATATATTTATATATATAATATAATATATATTAATATATATAATATATATATATATACTATATATACTTATATAGATATATATATATATATATATATATATATATATAATTTTTGTTTTCTTTATTGATCTATCACTTTAAAAGAAAATTTTTAAAAACGTCTTCAACATTTATATCAGTATTTATGTTAAATAAAAAATACATTTAAAAGCATCATGTTATTCTAATGCTTTTCAAAAAAAAAATTTTTTTTACAAGATTTTTTTCTTATTTTAAAGATATGTAAATTATATTTTTCCTTTTATTAAAAATAAAAAAATTGCTTTCTATATTTATATAGTATTTTATTTCAAGATTAAACTTGACTTGAAAATTTCTTTGAAAGAATTTTTATATATATTTTCAGCTCTTTAGAAGTCGTTTAGAAACGGTAATACCGTTTTCTATTCATTCAAATTCACAGTAAAGGTTTTTCTTTTACAATTCATTAAAACAGTTAAAAACAGTTAAAAATCGTTAAAAGCAGTTAAAATAGACAAATATGACAAGAAACATTAAAATACTATCTTTTAAAATACGATTTAAATTTTTATCCATATAATGACTTGTTAAAGCTACTAAAATTTTTGTAAGTGAATCTTCCCTACCGTCTAACTGAAGCCAACGCGACATGATGTCAACATCTTATCGAAGTCCCCATATAGATAAAATAAGACATACGAAAATATTAAAATATAGGTAATGATTATAAATAAATAAAAATAAAATTCAACTAATGATATATCGAAATGAATATACTGAAGATATTAAGTTCTAGACAGCCGCAATCAAAGAATATCTCAGCTCTTTTGGACATTTTAACTACTAATGAAGAATTTTACGAAATTATCGAATCAAGTTATACACAACAGTACCGACCTATTTCTCTGTCATACACACCACCCATGCTAAGAACCATATCTATTTGTACGCATCATATTTTGGAATGGTCACTACAAGTCATATATGCAAATTGGTATACCCTAAAATAGTACGATGAAAAAGACGACTTAAGAGTATCTCTTTCCATTATAATCATTTTCAAGTTAGACGTAAAATATGGGAAAATTCACAAGAATACGTCGTGAAATGGAAAGTTTGTTTTATTGATTCAAAAAACTACAACAAAGTTTATAACTGTCAGAACGTTTACTGAATTCCTAGATTTTTTAAAGAAGTCAATTATATTTATTGACAGTTACAAAACGTAAGATATGCTATTTATTATATATTATATTATATACCATAATAATATATATCATTATTATATATATATAAATACATATATATATACACTAATAAAATTATATGAAGTAACATTTTAGATAGATAATAAATTTATATAGATATGCATACGGACAATTATGACTCACCATCATGGACCATATACTTGTAAGTATAAACTGTCAGTAGGAACTTAAACGTACTTCTGGTAATATCATAATATTTCAATCACCTAAGAAAGAAATAAATCATGACCTGAGTATATGTGTATCTCGTGAAGATCTTACATCTCGGCTTTTCCTATAGTAATTACCAGACAGTTTTTGATAACCTGGAATTAGTATAATCGAGGGAATCGCTATTAAGTATATATATATATATATATATTATAATAATAATAATATATATATTATAATATATATAAAATATATATATAAATAATAATAATATATATATATATATCATAAATATATAAATATATATATACCATATATACACTATACTATAAGATTATATATATAAATATATACATTACTTTATAAATCCAATATATATATTAATATAATATAATATGATATAATAATATATATATATAATAACTTCAAATAATACTAATACAACATTAAATTATAAATATCATAATATTATAATACTTATATATATATGATCAAATACTTATGTACTATAGGTAGTACACGACTAGATCCAATACCTAGATATGAACCTTAAAAGGTACCCTATTCAATACAAACTTATCACTACCAAGAAAGCTTCCGGATGACTCTTCGACTTGAGAGAGTAGATTATGAGTAGGCTACTTAAGGGCATCAACTAATATAATATCCAGACATAGCTACCTAACTATATCATATCTATCGCAAACTCTGTGTATGTATCATCATATATATATGTATATATATATTAATAATAATATAGATATATATAAATATATAAATGAATATATATATATATATATATATAATATATAAGATGGATAATAAACAATATAATTAAATAAATTATATAGAAATACATATAAATATAAGATATAATATATATAGTAATATATATACTATATGAACTAGTATTTAGTATAGTAGTCGTATACTTATAATAGTGATTAATAATGGCATATAGTATGATATATTACAATAAGTAGGATACATACTACATACTGACTTAATAAATATATATGACATCTGATTACGTATTGATAATACATATTACTTATAACTAACTCTATCTGTTCCTGCTCTGTATCGAATCGTATTTTCTTCTTTAAAACATTTCGTTATAATATAAATCTCTCTACAATAGCATCATTGGTTTTCCATTCTTCCTAGTTCAGAATGCGCGATATCTTACCAGTAGCTATGTTATGTTATCATGAATCAAACTAGAAACAGTTAAGATGATTAGAATGTCACAACCTAGTAAGTCAACAAAAAGGTTTCGAATAAGACATAAAGATAGAAACTCAGAAGTACTCACTTAATCTCTATATCTATGACCACAAGCATCAACATCATAATAATTATAAAACTCTCTATAAAAGATGAATACATGGGATACTCCGCCTGCAGGTCGTCTCTTCAATTTGCACACTCGCACAAATGGATTGAAATATACCCCACTCGCGGTTAGTAACAAGTCCGTAGACTAACATTGAAAATCATACAAATTCTGCCGCAGGAGACTCAATGATGCAGACGGAAAAGTCACTTACAGTCTATGAGTAATATCCTGCATCCTCAAAGAAGTTGTCTTTATTCTTGAAATCACTTTTCCTTAATATCTCCTGAATTGTCTTCTGCTGAAGTTTGAATACTTCATACAAACTTTACTCTCTAAACCAATTTAGAGAATTTCTGAAAGATTCCTCCTTCATTAACCCTCTCACCCTTTCATTTAGGCCTAATATTGCCCTTTATATAATTTATTTTATATCTGGATTTAACAATATATCAATTATATATATATTTATTTTATATCTGGATTTATTCATTTAACAATGAGCTGGGCTCACAATCGTTACGATATTTTTCCTGAAGCTCTCAAAAACTTGAGTTTCTGCTTTTGCAGTTGCCTAGGTAAATTTCACTGTCTCTTTCTATTAATATCCATTTACTTTTTCTTCCTGCCGAAGGTGTGCATTCATCCAAACAGTGTTGAAAAAGAATAACAACTCTCAATCATCTCCCAATCGTCTTTTCGTTTCTTTAAAGTTCAGAAATATATCGTAAACCAAGAAATTTGGAAACAACTTATATTTGCACATCTTATAACCTCTTTCTTAGCTCTATATAATTTTCTGTACCCTTAAGTCTTACATGGAAATGCCTCCAGCCTTCTGTGAGGAGACATCTTTGGCAGTTTGATGATGCTAATTGATCAAACTTGCGATCGTAATTCTTCTTCAATGATCACTGCTTGAGTAGAAGTTCTTCGGAGTTTGAAGAACGTTTAATAGAGATAATTTTACTTAGAATAGTTTTCCTTCAACTAAAAATCGTAAACCTGATTTTAATTTTGCTTGATCTCTTATTATTCTTCATTGGGACGATGGTTTTAGGTATTACAATTGCCTTCAGTCCTGGAAATTAAGGATTTTTTTCAGCAATCATGTAAAATCTCTTGTTCACCATATCAAAAGCTATTTCTCCTTCAGAAATGCCATCTTTTTTCTCTGGTGGTTATTCTTCCAGATTACAGTAACTTAATTCCTTCCTGTTTCTTCATCTTCTTTCCTTCTATCATATCCACTTCTGTTTTATTTTCTACAAGAGCTGAATTAATTATTCCACTTTGGGCGATTTCGATTCTATTCCATCTTCTTCACCTCTCTCCAATTCATTTGGACCTAATATTTCCTTTTATTCTAAGTAATTTCTTCATTAAAATCATTCAGTTAATTTAATTTCAATTAATCCTATGGTTTTCGGATCTTCCCATAGCAGAAAATTTGACATACAAATATTATCAGCATGGTTTTCGGTAGGATAGGAATACTCAACTGGTGACCCTCTTCCCTTTTCTCTAACTCATGATTCTATGCCCCCTTTGATCTTTCAGAGAATCTTTTGCTGTTGCGATAGACATGCTGAAAGTTTAGTAGATTCTGGTATAAAACTTTAATCTCCGAGTTACACTTTTTCGGTATTTATCCTTTTCTGTGCAACCTTATTCACTGATTTCCTTTCCGAATACTCAATAGTATCTGTTATAGACGTTAACTTTTAACCTTTTAATCCTTTAATAATGATGATCCTTGTGATTCTGTTTTTTGTTCTCCATACCTTCTTTCCACTTTCCAGTAATACCATTCTACCTATCACCTTATCAGTTTCAGTTACTCACTCTTATGCTGACCACTCCGCCTTACATTTTTCTCAAAATTTTAAAAGACAAACTGCAGAACAACTAATGGCAGATTCAGAAGTAGAAGTGTTACCTTAGATCGACTGATTTTTGGTCTTTCTTTATTTCTATCTGAAGCAGAAAAGAATATACGTAGTTTACAATGCTTCAATAACTCTATAACTTTATTTATCTACCTGACACTATCTACCACAAGATTGCAATAACTTAAACGTCTCTAATCTTTTTCTGTTCTTAATACCTTTGATGATTCATTTTCTCGTTATCTGTCTTGAAAATAAATCCCTTTGTTTCTCTTAATAAAATAAGTTTTTAAAAGCCTGCGAGTACTGCTTGCATTTGGAACTTCTCCACAATACCCCATTTTCTTGATATGTATAAAAGTGCTGTTCATTCCAGTATGGGGTACGTGCTCTAAATCTTAGGTAGTTCCTCACATACATTTCTTCTGGAAAGGTTGATTTTTATGAATAGTGGATACTACCCCTCCAATCAACTACAATATCTTTGAAATCACTCCACTCAAATCTTAAAATGAAATTGTTATTCTAAGAGTTTCTTTTTATATTTTTCTTTTACGGAAAAATCAAAATACGGTATTTATATATATTATAACAGGCGTCTGAGATGTTACGGGTTCTGCGGTATGTATCTCCATAACTTTCAACGAAATACTATTTGGTAACCCTGCATAAAGTAAGCGTAACTCTCTCAATAAATAAAAAGGAAGTATGAGGACTTCTCATATAAATCAATTTCTCGCAAAGACCAAGTCAAAAATTTCTTTCTTTTACAAACTATTTTGTATCTCTATTTCACTTTCCCCAAGTACTAATGGTTGCATCATTTCGGTTTTAATATCTCTTTCACAATATCGCATTTCGCCTCCTTTGAAGAGAAGACTCGTCTTTATGAATATTCTCATTTTCTCAATATTACTCAGTCATATCAGATTGAATCTTAAATATATATATATATATATATAAATAAGGAATAAAATATAGGTATATATTATATATCATATAAAATTTGTTATATATATTAGTAAATATATATATGAATTATAATACTTCAATAATATAAATATTTAGGACTATATATATATATATCATATATATATATATATAGTAATATATATATATACTATATAGACCGTATATATTAAATATATAAAAGCTATTTTTTCCCATTTCTCATTCATTTCATTTTTAAAGTAATTATCGATACTAATTAACGCGTTGTACTACAAATATATATAAAAAAAATTACAATTAAATAAAAAAAAATAAATAAAAAAAAAAGAACACTAAATATTCTCTCAAATTAAAGCAAATAAATACGGGGAGAACAAAAATAGAGTTATTTTGAAAGATATTTTGCACCTCTTCTGAGAAAATCACGTGACGAAGTGGAGAAAATTCGATTTACACATTTAAAAAAAAAAAATAAAAATAAAAAAAAAAAATATCTCGGAAGGGAAAAAGAGACGTTTGAAGGATCGTAAACTGAATCTCGTGAGACCTTTGCAAATAAAAATGCTTTTTCTTTTTTTTCCTTTTTTTTTCCTTTCCTTTTCCTTTCCTTTTAGCTTTCTAAAAAGAGGAAAAAATGGATGCAAAGAAGAGATATAAGAACGGAAAAAGACGAGAAGGAAAGAAATGAAGAATGATTTCAAATCGTAAATCAAATGCATCAAGTCGTTCGTAGAGTCCTACTTAATTACATAATCTCCCATTATAACCCTAAAAGCACGACACATACAAACGTACATATGTATATTAGAATATAGTGCAAGATTATATATATATAAATATAGAAGTAAGTAAGCAAAAAAAATATCGATTTTGGTTTAGTTGACTTAATTAATTAACTTTTCAAATAATAAGTAATCAATATGTATTATATATATACACGACAGAGTGTCAATGAATGAATGGCCTAGAGCCCTAGACCTACCTTAATCCTCAGCCCCAGGAACAGTCAGAGCTTGGGTGTAAAGTTGCCTTTTGACAATAGGTCTTCTAGTCTTCAGAGTGGGCGCCGCAACCGCAAAGTATATATTATATATATAATAATATATATATATATATAAATAATATATATATATATATATTATAATATATACTAAAGAGTTATATAGATAGTATAGTATACTAAGGAAATATTTTATAATATACAGGAGATATATGTATAATAAATATATATAATATAATATAATATATATAGATATAATATAATATTATATATATATATAATATATATATATATATATATATATAGATATATTATATATTATAGATATATAATATATATAATAATATATACTATAATATAATATATATAATATTATTAGTATAGAATACTATAGTATCTATACTAAATATTACGTGATTCTAATATAATGATATATTATTTATGTAGTATAGATAGTATACTAATTTATACACTTTTTTACAAAGATTTAAGTAGTAGTAGATTAGCAAGCACTATGACTCTATTATAATATTATAGTATATATATAATAATTGTATTACATATAAGTTTTATTTAAGATGTTCATGAGATAAAGGGCATAGTGATGAACGTTATATATATTAATAAGATATAATATACTATTACTAATCAAGCTGTCCTCTCGAGAAGTATTTTGTGTTGATTTAATTATTTATTCTCGGTGATAAAAGGTCAAGCACATTCAAGTCGTTCATCTATTCTCAAAATATTAGTTTTTTACTCACAAAATTTTGAGCCACTTTAATGACTTGAGAACTTGTGGTGGCTTCCGGAAAAGGTTCTCCTCGAGGCTTAACTGAAGAAGGGATCGAGGGGAACGACATAACTTCAAGACCATATGATTCTATAGAGTTGAAGATCGATATTCTGAAAATATATATAAATAAAAATTTTATTATTTAATCAGACATTATATTGTGTATACTGGATTCTATACTTTATCGCTTCTATAAAATTTAACACAGATTAAATATATATCGCATTGCATTGTGTATAAAAATTCTTTATATAATGATTACCTGTATAATTAAAAAAAAATAAAAATAATGTAATAATTGTATATATGCTTTATACTGTATTCTCGTATTAAATTTCATATATAAAGTTTCACAATAAATATTCAAGTATCTTATATTTGCATACATTTCATATATTTATAAATTGCCCTAATATTATAATGTTGATACTACCGTTTGCATCATAAAATTTAACTATGAGAATATAAGATGATGAAAGATAACAGATATTACATAGATAGAAGTATGGATAGAAGATATTACTAAATAGAAAATAGAAGATAGATTAATAGATAGATATAGATAGATAGATAATAGATAAGATATGATAATAGAATATTTTGGCAGAGGCGAAAAAAACGTACATATTAGTATATGGCGAGAATAGAAATGATTAGACTTAGATAGAGAGATAAATAAGATAATATAGGATAGTTATATATCACAAAGATAGTAGATATATAGTAAGTAATTAGACAGATATTAATAGATAGATAGATAGGATAGAAATAGATAGGTAGATTGAGATATGAATAGATAGATAGATAGATAGATAGATGGAGATTAGATTAGTAACACTTCAAATAATAATCCTTATGCAATAATATACTAACTGCTACACGTATACTAATTAATAATATATACTAGATAATAGATAGATAGATAGATAGATGGGGTGGGGTATTAAGGATTTTAACCCAAAGAAGAAAATTGGATTCAAAACTTTGAAAACATTAAAACTAATAGAGCTATAAGGTTTCCGAATTTCCATTGCAATATAAGCATTAATTATAACCAGTAGAGAATTCCAATGACTTCCGAATAAAAAAATTTCAAATATTGAATATACATCTCATGGCATTAATGTGAGGAAAAAAAATGTTCTCCATAAGCATTATAAAGACAGCAAGACGTGATTTTTTAAGACTTTATTTTTTCATGAATAGTAGACTGAACGTAATAAAATGTAAGAATATGTTTTCTCAGAGGAAAAGCTCAAGGAAAGATCGTGGTCTGAAGAGAAGAAGCTATTTTTTTATGAGTTAACAAGGGAGCTCTAAATTTTGCTTTTGGAGGGGACCTTCTCACATTCGACCTGATGCATGTATGAAGTTTGGCTGGATTTTTTTGAACGCGAATTGTCTCTCTAGTAATGTTTGATGCAAGTATATTCTTTAGCTCGAACTTCCATCGAGGTGTCTAGTTGTGTTCATAACCTACAAAATAAGGGTGATTAGTGAATGATTGTAGGGGATGTCACAAAAAGTAGCGGAGTCCCGTTTTAGTGTAATATTATAAATATAATATATATTTATATAATATATTATATATATATATTAATTATATATATATATATATATATATATATAATATATTATATAATAAAGATATATAATATTAATATATATATATATAGTTATATATGGTATTGTTAAAAAACAAACTCTATTTTTCAAATAAAAATGATAGGGTCAAAAAGTTTGTTTTTGATTAGCAATTCACAATTAATATTTTACCACAAGAACTGGCCAATTACATGGTATCTGTAAAATAATACTTACTCAAATTCGTGATTAATTTCACGTTCATATAAAAATTCGCCAGCAAACGTCTTCTCTAAAGAAAAAGTACTTCTTTTATCTATAATATCTCGTCTACTTTTCTGCTTAGGTTAAGAATATTATATTAAATTATACACAGCACTTTAACATTCTGTAAAAATCTATAAGCCACTCGTAAAAAAGTTTGTAAATAGCAATACTCTTTGGCACGCTTCTTTTTATTAATTTTGAATTAATAATCAATTACTAAAATAGTACATTTCTTTGCTTTCTATTTTCCAGTACCAATATTCTTCCCACTTGCTCACAAAATCTGAAAATTCGAACCATGGAGTAAAAGGAAGACAATACTGACAAACTTCCTACACTTCACATGAGTATTCTTGGAACTGGTCAGAATAAATGCTCTTATTAGACATGAAACTCTTCAAACTCTACGTGAGTCTAAGAATGGCTACCTGCCAAGAAAGATAGAGAAAGTCAAGTAGTGATACACAGCAGCCACTCTTGCAAAGGAAATTTTATCCAAAAGTGCTTGAAAAGTTGGAAGCTAGCAAACAGTTATTTGTAGGTGCCAGTTTTTAAATCGAGAGTATCACCAGTCCTGAGAATGAATTAGAAGAAAATCTAGGTATAAAAGGCAAAATAACATCATCTACTTAGCAGAGAGAATAAACTGAATTGAAAGCAGGCTTTCATAGCAAACGTGTAGACAAGCTCTTTTGACATCCTCAATGCAAGCGTGAGATTTTAGCTTATGTTCAAGATTGAGGTCCATTCCACAGGTAGGTGCTGACTGTAAGCTGAAATGGACATCTCTGCTCTGTTCAAAGATTATAGAGATTCCCTGTCAAAAACTCAAGTGCATCTATTAATAGCAAAGATAGAGAATGTGTATCTGTTGGACGCATCAAATTGGATTACAAAATTCTTAGCAAAACAGGAAAACAAAATAAAAAAAGCAGAAAGGCAAGACGATTGAAATTACCAAACTTTTGTTCTCAGAAATGGAAAGAAGATTTAACATTACAACCAAATAAAGTTCTTTTCTCACGACGATAAGATGAAGAGTCATAACTGATGTTACGTAAGCAAGAATCTTGATAATCCTTTGCTAAATTCCATGTGATTGATTTTGATGTCCTTCTATTCAAGTACAGTCATTATAATACATTACAATTGCGCATGATTCATTGACAAATAATTAGTTTATTGTCGTCTAACGTGCTAAACACTTCATTACAACAGTTTGCATTTTTGGAATGGCTGGAATTAATTTACTGAAGAAACAGGAGATACTTGTGATTTGAATCACAATAAAGTAAAAAGGGCCACAAGAAAAAGTCATGAAATCACTATGACGAATTTTCATAGCTCGATGCCGGATATACAAATATTGATGTATCTTCTTTGATGTAAGGGCAAAAGATCACTAAAGCATTTACAAGCAGACAAGCTCAATCGATCAGTTTCAAGTATTGTGAAAGAAGGCATACACTGTTTTGCAGGAATATCAGGTATGGAATTATATTCCTATGCCCATTATACTCCAGAGATAAAGATTTAACAAAAGGAATATACATACTGAGTAGTGTAATCATCTTATTAGATCTACTATATCTTAAACTAAACACTTTCTCTAAATTGTGGAAGTTTAATAACGATTGATAAAGATTGTGCTGCAGAATCGGTATGGATGAATCACAGAAATAGTTAAAACTTGATTGAAGAGACGTCAAGACCTGCACTGATAAGTTTGTTAAGAGCAAAGCTGATAATCATAAACTCATCTTGTTTGATTTTGTGACTCTTCATACTTAAATGAAGCTACCTTTGCGGAATTAGATCCCAGATTGTAATGGTGAAAATATCTTTTAATCAACCAAACAAGTGAAGTTAAGATTGTCAACCTGCTTTCAAGTACTGCAGCAAACTAGACATCAATCCCTCATTTCAGAATATCCTTTCCAAGAAACTTTGTTCATTGAGTACACTCTCTCACAAATATCACTCTAACAGATTCAGCTTATGTTACAGGATAACTCAGCTCAATAAGGACAAGGTTGAGTATTTTAACTTTCACATAACGGATCTAAGCAATAATTATAAATTGTCCTGTAAGCCACTCTCGGGTTAGCATAACTTCAAATTCAGTGAATTTGACCAATATGTTCAAAACATTGAACTTAAACGGCAACAACTTGATGACTTACAACTGCTTGTGGACATGTACATGAGCTTGTACGCTTTACTATCCCTTCAAGGTTTAACAATCAAAATCGAATAATTCATCTGGGTGTAAACACTCGGCCACATATCATCATTTATCAATTAAAGCTTTCATGACATCTCAGAAGAAGGCTATAATAGCAGATATTTGTTTTGCCAACAATCAACGTTCATCAGTTACCATTATTATGGAAAAGACTACAAGAGGGTAACAAATATTAAAAAGAGATAGGAAGCATGAGGTCCAGAATAGATACATTAATAATGATAATGAAGATATGATACACCACTAGTTAACCACCTGTTCGTCACTTAGAAAAACACCTGCATAAATCCAAATGCGACTTCCTTAGAACTGATAGACTATGGTCAGGAAAAAGTTATGAACCTTCACATTACTTGTAAACTCAATAATATCAAAAATAAGAAAGAATAGGCTATTACATTGACTTCCAAATTGGCCATGTCATGAACAGTCCATAGAGAGGTGTGTAAAAACTAGAACAAGAAGCTTCTGCAAAGTGATACTCATGAAAACTAGAATGGATCAATTAGATCAGAAAGCAAGCAGAAAGAATGATTCTAGGATATGAAATCGAAGCAAATAGATTATAATATATGTTCGTTGAAGCTTTTACTATTTTTTACAATTGTGTTCTTGTTGGATAAAGAACAAAAATAAGATAATAAATTGTTATGTAAGCTATTAAACCACTTTTGAGCAAATTTTTTTTTATTATACTAAGTATATTCCCCTTGTTTCGAGAAATTTCCAATTATACATTATAATCAAGCGCAAATTTACAAAGGTAAATGTTTATGAATAAGGAAAGCTTTTTAAATGTAGATATACACTTCAAAAAGGCACATTTTGAGAACCCCTTATCTCACATAAAAAAAAACTAACGAATTTTTATTTTTGCCTACCAAATTGACACGCCCTTTACAAACCAGTTAAGTTATATATTAAATATTATTAATATAATATAAACTAAATAATATAATTAATATAGTAATAATATATATATATATATATTATATATAGATTTAATATATTATATAAATTATGATATAAATATATCATATATATAGAATATTAATTAATATATAGTGATGTACAGATGTATTATAATAATAATATATTAAAATCATGTTGAAGTTTGATATTAATACTGCATTAATACTGTATTAATATATTTTCCATGTAATTTCAAAGTATTATATCAAATATAAATTCTAGGATAATATATATATATATAGTATAGTATAATATATATATAGTATAAAAAATACCTCCAATAATGTATTATATAGAGTAATGTAAAGGACAAGACTTACTTAGTACAATTATATATATATAATATATATATATAATAAATATATATATAAAAATATATATATATATATATATTTAATTAGTAATAATTGATTAATAAGTAAAATAATATCAATTTATTACTATATATATATGAATATTATATACATCATTTTTACTATAATATTATATATATTATATATATATAATATATTAATATATATAATATATATATATAAATTCGTTTGGTTCGTTTCCCACAAGAAATCTTTGTTTCTTGTTTTTTGTTTTCAAGTGGTAAATGACATTCATAAAACGAAAATGAATATCGTAAAACCCCAAAGATAAAAAAAATGAATTTAAAGTTACATAAAAATAATCCGGAAAGAATAAAAAAAACTCGTCCATTTTATTCTGAACTCTCTTTGTGACAAATAAAAAATCTATCAAACAAAGATCAGAAGCAAAAAAGCGCAAGCAATAACATGAAGAGAAATGTCGAAATAAGCCTGTAATACTAGAAATTATGGTTCTAACAAACAAATTAACAATAAATCTAATAGTCAAATATTTTATATAACTAACCAGTTCTGTAAAATACCTCAATAAATCAAAAATTGTAAATAGAATTATAATAAATACAAACTATACAGCAACATAACAACAACATACAAACAACAACAACAATCAATGCAACAACAACGACAACAACAACAGTCAAAAACAAACAACAACAACAACAAACTAACACTAAACAACAACAACAACAACAACAACAACAATCAAACAACAACAACATAAAATGAGCAACAACAAACAGCAAAACAACAACAGCAACAACAAACTGTCAGACAAACACAATCACAGAAAAAAATGCATCAACGTCGCATCAAAAACACACAAGTAGAATTTCGAATCACTTTCGAACCTAAACCCTATTCAGAGTCTAATTCAAATTCTTTTTATCATATAATCCCGACTTCTTATGATAACTGATTCCCTTTTATATAGATAGTTCACTATTTGAAAGTATGAATGATATTATATCTGATAATTTATGAATGTATAAATATTATATCTATTGTATAATCAAATATATCTAGATATAAATTAATTAGTTTATTAAGAATTTAATGTTTTGCATTATTTGAGTTTCTCTAATCCATATATTAAACATCCTACAGAATTTGATTTTTTATAAAATCAAATTTATTTATATAATAATAGTAATAATTATATATATAGTATATATTTTTATATAAAATATATTTATACATTTATATTTATATTAATTACTAATTATAAATATTTAATTTATAATTATATATATATAATTTATCTTATTATGCTGATTTATATAATTATTATTATTTAAATATATTATATTATATATTATTATGTATATATAATTATATTTATATTATATATTATATAATTATTATAATATTATTTATAATATACTTTTATAATATATATTATATATTATATAGGAATATTAATTAACATAATAATCTATAAAATTAAATATTTAAATAATTATAATTATATTGGAATAATAATATTAAATTAATAAAATAATTAATATATATTATATAATATAATTATATATAAATAAATAAATACATAAAATAAATATATAATATATATTATTATATATATATATGTAGAAATTTAGTATATATCAAATATATAAATAATTAATTATATACTATATATTATGCTTAAAGCTAAACTATCAATATAGTGTTCTCATTGTACTATCAACACACACAGAGTTGAATATAACTTTTGATAGCACAAACCATTTGGAGAATAAACATTAATTAAGACATGACGTTTTCAAAATATTTGCAGATTGTTATGTCCGAATTACATAAGATTATGCGTCAAATTATGTTAAGTATATGAGTAGTATCATTTTAATTAAAAACTATGGTTATAGATGTTAGAAGAACTAAAATACGAGAAATAGAATAAAAACTATTAGATAATTAGAAATACAGATAAACTATATTCACAAAAACTTGTTTAACATTAGAATATTTAAATAAAGCTATTTCAGGATTACACCTGTTGTTAAGAAAAATATCGAGATGAACGACATATTCAAAAAATCTAAACAATAACATAAGTGAAAAAAAATATAAAAGATATATACACATAAAAGTGTTAGAAAGAGTAATAAAAAATGAATAATATATAAAGAAACATTATTTATATTGCTAATCAGAGAGTTAATGTGAATATATCAATATATTCTCTGAGATATATTGATCAAAATGAATAATTAGAGAAAAAATATAAAGTATGACATAAAATATATAAAAATGATAATGTAATAAGAAATGTATCAAATATTAACATATGAGAATAACTGTAGAGATAATAAAATTATAAATGATAATTAGGATATATGCGCGAGAGATAAAAATAGAGACATGATATGAAAAAATGAATCGCACACGCGCTCAATATAAAAAGAGAGAAACGGATGTAGCTACCTATGTATCTCCAGCCACTGTTAAGTATATGCCATAAAAACACATCACAAAGTCGATAATAAAGAGAATATGGAGGAGGCGTATGCACGGAGATAAGTAAGGAATAGAATGTGGACTCCATAACTTCAAGATAGAAATATATAAATTAATTAAATTTAACAATTAGAATATTCATTTAACTAACCAAATACTTAATAAATAAGAATGATATTTCCTTATTAAATTATTACTCTCCTACAAACTAATTACATTATTATAATAAGTTTATCCTTAAAGAAAACAAAATATAAAATTGTATAATATTTATTTAAAAGTTAATATTATATCAACTTTTTAAAATCACACGTAACTCAATAATAATCGTCTAGTCATTGAGTCAAAATACTAAGTTAAAAACCATTTTTCATGCAAAGCATAATAAATAAACATTATAAATAAATAACACATTCTATTATATTCATTACCATAATTATTTAATTATCACAGAAAAAATAATATTTCAATAACATTTGCAGAATTCTACAGATTTTAAAGAGAATTTAACAGATTTTACAGAATATCTTACATTATGATATATATATATAATTATACTAGATATAAAATAAAATTTGAAATTTAAGATTAAACTAATATAAATAATAATTAATAATATAATTTTCTCAATAAAAGGGAAAATTACATGATTTACAACTGAAAAAAATAGAAATGTAAAAATTCAAAATATAAAATTATTATTGATTGACTAATTCCATTACATTAAATCTTAAATAATTATTATACACTTCTAAAGGTTTTTAAAGAATATAATAAATATTTAAACACTTCATTACTAGTTATCAAACATAATAAGAATATTAATAGAAATATTATATAATTGAATGGTATGTTATAGTTAGAGGTATTAAGTTTATTAGAGAAAGATGATTATAGAAATATTGCAAAACGTTTTTCATATGTAATTGTATAATATATGATAATAATTAATAATTAAATAATTGAATATTATTAATAGAAAACTATTTATTAAGATTAATTAATAATAATAATAATAATAATAATTAAAATAGATATAGATTAGAGTTGTATATTGAATATGAGGATAATAATAAATGAATAAGAGTATAAAGAGGGGGGTAAAACAGAATATAAAGATATGGAAAATATATGGAGATAATAATAATAATAATAAATGAAAATGAGAAATATGTAATAATAATAATAATATATAATAATAATAAAAATAATAATAATACATAAATAATAATTAATATGAAATTAATTAAATTAAATATATAATAAAAGCAATAATATAATAATTAATAAAATAATAATAATAATTAATTAATAATAATTAATAATTAAATAATAATATAATATAATAATAATAATAAAATAATAATCAATAATTATAATAATAAGTAATGTAATAATTATATAAAAATAGTTTAATAATTATTATTAATTTATTACTCAAATATTTAATTATTAGGATTTTTTATGCTTATATTAATTTAATTATTTATTATATTATTTTTTATAGTTTTAATTAATTAATTACCTTCAAATTCTTATGACTATTATTACACTCAACAAAATTGAATTTATTATATTATGCATTATGATTATTACCTAGTGAAATGTAAAATTACACAAATTCTTTGCTTGGAAAAGCAAATATAACAAAAAATATCTTAATAATATAATAATAATATAAAAAAATATATAAATAAATAATAATAATAATAATAATAATATAAATAATATATAATAGATAATAGATAACAATTAAACAATTCAGAAGTAATAATAATAGTAATAATAATATAATACATATATCAAACTCCATCCAGTAATAAATAATTAAACGATATTGAATATAAAGTGCTATTATAAATTATGATCATATATGAATATTAGAATAAAGTGATATAAATATTTTAAAAATTTTATATAATAAAATAAAAAATTAAATTATTAATTTAAATTATTAAGGTATAAGATTTGTCTGCTAAATAAATAATATCACATAATTAAAGAATGAGTATAAATTAGATTATAAAAAATAAAGTTAAAGATGAAATAACATTATAAATTTAAGTCCAATAATAATAATAATATATATAATAATAATAATAATATAGAAAAATAATATTTACTTATGTAATAATATAAAACTCATGATTCATTTATTATTAGTAAGAGTCCTGATCAAATCTAAATAGTATAATTTGTATAGTAATATGATATTTTTTATTATATTATCATTTATCAACATTATCCAATATATCGATACATATATATAGTGGCATTAAGATGTCTGACATAGACTGCCACATATGCTTTAATCAAAACTGTCTATTCTTTAGGCTATGATGTACGCAAAATAACTATAAATCGGTCTTTTATTCGTCGTCGACGAAGGACACAAAGGAAGCACTCAAACACATTTAGAAAATGAAATCAAATCAGACACTCCATTGATAGTTTACTGGGATGGGAAGTTGATGCAGGATCTAAGATCAAAAGAACATGTTGATAGGCTTCCAATTCTGGTATCGGGAAAGAACACAACACAATTATTGGATGTACCAAAATTGGAAAGTGGGACCGGAGTCAATATGGCTAATGATGTAGTTGGAATATGAAATTCCATTGAAAAATGGAATCCTACTGATCAACTTATTGGAATGTCTTTTGATACAATGGTTTCATATACTGGCCCCCACAAAGAAGAATGCATATTAATTAAAGATAAGCTCCTAAGAGATTAATTATATCCTCTATGCCGGCATCACTTCTTGGAGCTCATTCTTTAAAGTGTTTTCCAGTAGTTCTTGGGATTTCTTCTTGGCCTAAATTTCTCCTATTCAAGAGGTTTCAAGCTTTTTGGAAAAATATTGATCAAAATATCTTCATCACTGTACTACAATGCGCTCCTCTGGCAAAAATATTATTTGATATTAAAGAGGAAATTAAAGATTGAGCAATGAAAGTGCTTCGTGAGAGGGACGATTTGCGGGAAGATTACCATCAACCAATTGAGTTAGTAATTATTTTTATTGGTGGCGTACCTCCTGTTGGAATTCGATTCCATGCTCCTGGACCAACGCATATGGCTAAATGAATGAGTAAGGTTATATATTTCATAAAAGTATGGATGTTTCAGAACCAATTTCATTTAGGAAAGACAGAAGAGATTGGGGTTCAAAGGATTTTTATATTTGCAGTGAAGGGTTATGCAAAAATGTGGATAGATGCATTTAACCCTGCGGCAACTCATACTAACGATATTGATCTATTACATACCTTAAACCTGTATAAGAAAATAGATGCAAAGGTAGGAAATGTTGCTTTAAAAAACTATTACAACATCTTTGGTATCTTTCGTGAGAATTGATTGCACTTTCCCTGTTTGATGCAAAAGTGGCAGCAAAAGATAAAAAGAAATTTCTCTCTGCTATCATAGATGGAGCTGGCGGAAGTGGAGAGCCTGAATGCCTACCTCCCAAGAGTATTACAAATCCTAAAGACATCAATTTCCAACTGCGAGTTAGAAGACTTTGTAACACAGCTTATAATTGCCTTTTTCAGAAATTGAACTTTTATACAGCATTTTAACACACAAACCCTGAAACATTGCTAGAACGAGATGATTCAAAAAAGGAGTATCCATTGTAACAGCAATATCAGTTACCAATGATTTGCTTAGAGAGGAGTTGCATTAATATAAGAATATAATAAAACATTAACAAAGAATGAAGAGCAATTCCAATTCATACTCCAAGTAGTAGCAGAACAAAGAAAACTATTCCCAGATAGTGTGAAGTAAATAAGGCAACAATAAATAGTTAGCAGCTATGAAACCCTTGCCATGAGCGGCTAATGCTCCAACGGAAAGGGGATCTGGACGCTTGTTCTCAGGTTAAAACTTTGACGATGGTGTGCTTCATCAATTCTTTAAATATTTCAAACAGTGTTTCTACTACTATAATAACCTATTCGGAAGGTAGGAGTCAGAATTTTTTAAGAAAATTGCTTTCCCGCAATACAAGGGCCACCCTTAATATATATATATATATATATTATATAATATATATATATATATATATATATTATATATATATATTATATATATTATATATATATATATATATAATACTTTTAACGTGCTTTATCTCCTTTTCAGAGGGTAACACGGGGGGACTACAGGAAATCGAACTTTAAGGCCCGCTATCCCAAACCAGCTCCACCAACGTGTTCGCATTCGAGTCTTAATTCTCGCCCTCAGGTAGAGAAAACTCCAACTTCTACGTGGAAAACTGAACCAGCGTCCTCTCGTATGAGAGTCGGCGAGTCAACCTCCTGCGCCAAGTTCCACTATTTTCTTCTTCAATTCTTCTCCTCCTTCCCTTATCAACTCTATCGCAATTCCATCTTCGCCTTTCGCTTTCCCTTTCTTCGTTTTTGACAAAACCTCATCATATTATCCCATCGTTATCGGATTCACCCCCTCCATCTCATCTCCCACATATTGCTTCTCTTCCACATTCGTCCTTTCTTTTGCATTTAGGAGTTCTCCAAAACATTCAGTCTATCTCTCATTTACCTCTTCCTGTGCTGTAGCCTGTAAGTATCTTTAGTATCTCCCTTTCCTTATTTTTGATTCTATAAAGCTTCTTTGATTTTTTAAACGTTTTTGCTAGCTTGAGAATCTTCTTCTTTCCTCCCTCTGCATCCTCTCCCAATTCTTCTGCCACCCTTTCCACCACCAGCCTTTTTGCTTTCCCCTTCATTATCTCACTATCTCTGCTCTGTTTTTTGCTATCACATATTCAGCTCCTCTCTGTTCTGCTCTTCCTCTCAACAACCTCTCATTTTCTTGTTCTTTTTACCCACTTCTCTCTTCACATCTTCATTCCAACACATAATGTGATTCTTCCTCGTTCCTTCATTTCACCTCACTCCCAGCATTTCATCTGCGGTTTCACTAATAATTTCCTGCAGATTCATGTTTATTTCTTCCACATTCGCATCAGTAGATGCGGCATGGTGTCTTCGCCTCCACCCTCCACACTCTCCTTCATCAAATGCATGAACCTCTCCTTCTCCTCCTCTGGATGCCCTTGCTGTGTGTAGCATATACCTGATATAGACGGTATTTTTTCCTTTTGATTTTAAAGGTACTTATAATCAATCCCTCGTTTACCGCTGTCACTTAATGAATGAAAGGAGTAATCTTTGGTCCAAAAATAAAACCTACGCCATGTTTCTTTATTCCCACGTCAACTCCCCTGTAAGCCAACACATAACCTCCGAATAAATCTCTGTCATTTTCTTCACCCTCCACTCTAATCTTCGACGTCCCCACCACATATATCAGTTTCGCCTTCATCATCTCCACGATCTCCTCCTCCTTTCCTATATACGTACCCACATTTTTTGTGGCCAATTTAATCATTATAAGAGTTCAATCCAAATTCGTAGTCCTTTTTCGTTTCCTAAATCTTAATCCATGAGTTCTGCGTGGTTCCGAGGCTGCTTCTAGGGTATTGCAAGCATTTTCTTTCACACAATGGCTTGCTAGGCCTACCCTGCCCTAGTCATTTCTCAGTAAGCCGCACAGGTCCTACGGCTATATATATATATATATATATATATATATATATATATATATATATATATATATATATATATATATATATATATATATATATATATATATATACGAGTATATAATATTACAGTATTATTTTACTCAATTTCCTCATTATTAAATTGTTAATTATTTACTTTTAATATTTATTTATTCATAATTATGGAAATTGAAGTGTCATAAGTGAGGAGTGTAATGAGGTTATATAAAATATAAAATGTGGAAGGAAAATATGTTTTAATACAAATAAATTGAAGAAGTGGAAAAAGGGATGTGGATATAAGAAGGGGAATTGATAAGAAAGAGTTTGAATTAAAATTGTATCCAGTAGAGAAAAAGATCTGAAATAGAAAAAGAATTAGAAAATAAAAATCAAAAACAATAATATTATTACTAAGTGATATTTTAAGTCATTTAATTTTCTTATTAAAAAATATTGCTGAAAGAGAGAAGCAAATTTACAGGAAAAATGGATAAATTAAACTATGAGATAGACAAATTTTTTTTTTAACACAGAAAACAAAAATAAACCTTAAAGTAGTTTGAAAAATAAACTTTTTAAAAATTTCCTTTCAAAATGTTAAAAATCTATTTAATTTAAGATTCAACTTTAACATTTTAAATTCATTAAATTTATAAATGTAAAATTTCGATATGGTAATAATAGGAGTAGTTTAAG
>JABUQX010028199.1:0-10000 GCA_015478945.1 Trachelipus rathkii | reverse complement strand
AATAATAATTACAAAATAAGAAAAAATAATAATTAATAATAATAATAATAAAATAATAAATAATAATAATAATTAATAATAATAATAATAATAATTTAATAATAATAATAATGAATAATAATAATTTATTATTATTATTATTATAATTATATTTATTAGTTATTATTTATATATTATTATATTATTATATTATTATTATTATTATTATTGATTATTATTATTATATTATTATTATTATTATATTATTATTATATTATTGTGTATTATTATTTTATTATTTATGTATATTATTATTATTATTATATGATTAATTATTATTATTATTATGTATTATTATTATTATTATTAATTATATTATTATTATTATTATTATTATTATGTATTATTATATTAATTATTATATATTATATATTATTATTATTATATTATTATAATTATTATTATTATTATTGATTATATTATTATTATATTATTATTATTATTATTATTTATTATTATTATTATTATTATTATTTATTAATTATTATTATTATTATATTATTATTATTATTATTATTATATTATAGCCAATTTACTTAAAGTTTATTGGTACTTGTTGATTAGCGATTAAACTTTTAGTGCCTTGGAGTTTTAAATGGGATAAAACAGATTTGAATAAGTAGCTTAAAGGGAAAAGAATTGCAAAACGGTGACGTCGTAGAAGCTGATAACTCTTTAAATTATTAAAGAGTGTGTTGATGCTGTTCCAATGTACTTTCACCATGAAAAAATCAGCCAGATGACTTGGCAGCACCTATGGGCACCGTCTATCAAGTTACTTTGGGGTCTGTCAAGAGCAAGAAGAGCATATTGGTGGACGAATAGGAAGAGTGATGTACGAGGGAAAGATTGAATGCCGTCTCAATTTAAAAAAAAAAACTATCAACTATGACATTAAATCAACACATGCTTGATCGTAAGTAATTTATACCGATACTTTTTATTTGAATTTTATTTCTTTTTCATTTTTAAAATTCAACCATTAAATAATTCCCATATTTTATTTACAGGAAAAAGGAATTTAAGCTTTGAACATTTTCTTTAGAAACATCTCTATCTTTTGCACAAGGAGCTTTGTACTGCAATTGAAGGAGGGTCAAAGGGGCTCGGAGCTGACTCAACAGACAGTGAAGACACCATACACCAAGCAAAAAACATCAGACCATCATTCTCCAGTCTATTTCAAAAAAAATTTAAATAGAAGAGAGCTCTTGAGTTGCTTTATAAGTAAGTGTTTTGATTTTAAGAAGTACAGGTTAACATATAAGTTGTGCCCACAGACTAACAGGGGTTTAAAAAGGCTAACAGAATACAGTCCATTTTACAAAAATTTTCGAATTTGAAAAAAAATTACCAAGTTTCATTGGTCATTAATATCATTTCTAATCAAATTTTTTTGTTTCTAGATTTCTGCTACATGGACATTGGGCCTATTCACCATTTGTGGAGTCGAGTTCGTTTGTCGAAAAATTTCATGTTCCTACCTGAACTTTGATTTCCACCTCCCCTCCAGAAGAAAAGTGTCGAAGGGATCTTGATGTCATATGCATAAATAAGGAAGGACTGATTTAATCACATTTATCAGTTAAGGTTCAGTTTTATGCTAGAACCCACAACGGCAGTACAGCTGGATAACGACTGGTAGAGAACAACAAACAGGGATAGTTTTTCTAGGGGACGGATTCACTGAGTATTTAATTTTGGAATATCTTGAAAGAGATAGAGAGAATGAAGAGAGAAAGAGAGGAAGACAGAAGAGAGAGAGAGAGAGGAGAATAAGAAGAATAGTCGGAAGGAAAAGAGAAAGAGAAGGAGAGCGAGAAGTGATAGAAGAAGAGAAGAAGATAAAAGAGAGAGAGAGAGAAGGCTTTCTTTGCTGTAGAGAGTTATCTGTTTCTCAGACCACACATCTCTTAAGCCGAAAAATATTACGGATATTTATCATCAACAATATTGGCATATGGAAGCAGATAATAAAAAGTACAGTTAAAAAAATCAATATGAAATAATTAACGATAAATGCTGAAAAAAAAATTATAAACCAATAATAATAAGGAAACAACTAAATTAAAAAAATATATATTCAGGTTTGTTCTGGCATTACAAAACAAGAATAACGGTGCTAATTTCTGTGAAGCCTTTCGGGTGGATGCTCATGCCAGAAACTGGTGACGAAGAGGAAGGATTAAGAAAAACAGGTTGCACCGATTGCAGAGATAGTGGTTAAGCGTGAAGAGATGGAGCAAATTAGTGACACAGTAGGTTCTGCCAGACAAACCTCTCCCAGCTAGAAAATTCGTGCTTGAAAGATAAATGATGCATTAGACCTAATTTAAGAAAATATCGTTGTAAATGCAGTTTCCTAACACATTAAAGTCAAATCTTGACTACTAAGGATGTTTCAAATGTTCATCGCTGGTCCTCTAGTTATGAAAAATAATCGATATTTTTAATAAGACACTTACGCAAAGCCAGGAATTGTGGGAGTGATGCTAAAAACTGGATGAAAAGGAAAACAGCTGATCCTTAAATGAAGAAGGAGTTGGGGAAACAAAAGTTAAGAATGTAACACCATAGTGAATGAATTACTCGCTGGAACTTCCATATACGATTTCTATTAAAAGATCTTGAACTTAAGAACCTTGATTAGTCGCATGACAACATATCAAACAAACATTTAGCCATGGAGGCCAAAAGCCTTGGTCTTCCAGTACTGTAATATAAAGTTGATAAGGAGGTAATTGCTGGAAAAAGTAAAGGTAACATCGAATAATGGCGCCTATGCATTGTTGGGCTTTGTATTTATTATGTTGCAGGTGAAGAGTATGAAGTAGCGTACGCGGGAGTCTGTAATTGGCCTAATTTCTTTACTCCTCAAAAGGACAAGATCGGGTGGGTAAAAAATGGCACGTAAGAGGGATTGAAGAAAAATTAAACATGCCAAAACTTAGTCAAACATACTTGCTAAAGCAACCGAAGGCAAACAAAGGAAGGGAAAGAAAAGGACTTTGAACCGAGGTTCAGCAGTCTTTTTGCATGATAATTTTTTGATTTGACTGTTATGGCAACAGCCCTTGCATCTTCACTTTCAAACTCGGAAAGTGGTACGTAGGTTAAATGAGGGGAAGTACCAAGTTGCCAAGAGCAGGATACTGAAGAAAATAAAGTGTAATATTGCATCGAATCTTACTCGTCCACATTAAGGCACTGAAAGTGATGGGACTTAGTCTGAAAGTGACCCATTTATGATGAGTTATTTTTATAATTTAGAACATACTTTAAGCATCTCTTGTATTATATATATATATATATTATATAATATAATATATATATAGTTAATATATATATATATATATATAAAGAATATAAATATAAATATATATATATTATTATATATATAATATTTATTTTTTTATAACAATATATAAAATATATATATATATATATATATATATAATAATATATTATATATATATATATATATATATATATATATATATATATATATATAATTATATTCATTAATACCACTGAACATAATGTAAATATAAAAAAAAGATTTGAGTTCTTGAAACCATTTCTAAATATTTCAGGAACTGAATGGTCCATACCATATTAAATAAAGCAGACACCTCTGGAGGAGAAGTTTGGACAAATCTTGGATAGCTGGGCTGCAGTAAATGTTCACCACAGTACCCCTCTCACTAGGAACCTGTTTCCGTGTGAATACCAGGAGGTCTGAGTGGACTTGTTTATTAAGTATAATACCCCATTACCCAGCTCAGCGGCCGTGGAGAGGTTGTTTAGTCAAGGCTCTGACATTCTAAGACCAAAGAGGGCAGCCACGGCATCCATCAATTTTGAAAAATTTATCTTTATTGAAATTGACTTTATGACCCTATTCCGAATGCAAGAGGAGAGCGAGGAGGAAAATCACAGATAATTGAATAAGGTTATAAATAAGATTTAAAAACTTCTCTTTTTTGTTATATATATTTGCATCTATTTCAATTTAAAATTTAAAAAATAATTCATCTTTAAATACTCCCCTTTTAAATTTTTATATTTTTTTTGCGCTCCTAAAATTGTGCTTTGCATTTTAAAAAAAAATTTGATTTGCGGGTACAGTGCGCTTAATTGCGCAATTGCGGGACTAATTAATTTTTGAAAAAAATTGTAGGCGGCTTTTGCGCGTTTGCGGGATAATGTTTTCCCTAACTTGCGCATTTGTCAGTTTTGCGCTCTATATTAAGTTGTATTAATTAATTTGCGCGCCCACTCTGATAAGATACAATTGCGTTTGTCAGTAATTTGACATGTTATATTCAAAATGAGAGAAGCAATCTCATAAGATGATATTGAGGCATCGTATTATTCAAAAATGAGAGAAAATCTCATAAGATGATATTGAATATGAAAGGAATATACATTATCAATTTATACTTCAGCGCTGATTTATGCTTGCCAAAGTAAACTCCTCAAAGAGTTTGGTTAATTAGTTTATTTGTCCATTCATACAACACCAAAACGGAAATGCGACACGCTATTAGTAATGCATAATTTTCACTTCAGTTGAGATAGTTTAATGATGGTCTCTCCGGAAAATTTCCAAAGTCCGAGAGCAGATATGTTTAATGACCTTTGAAATTCTCTTTAGATAAACTTTCTTTCGTTTACCAAATTTAATGTACAAAAAGAATTAAAAAAGAATTATGGGAAGGTGATACTATCGTTTTTGTGTAGTGATCTCCATTTCTGCAATTCTCTAATTCATGAGAGACAAATAAGAATGTTAATGTTTTTGTGATAAACAATAGTAGTTAAGGACATAATAACTGGATATTAATATTCGTAAATGAAGAGTAGGTTAAATATAATTATATAATATATAAAGTTAATGAATGTAATAAAAGTAATACTAAACCTAAATGTGTTCCTAATTTGGTAATGAATATTATAATATATTAATATAAATTATATATAAATTAATTTATAAAGTCTATTAGTTTAAAATTATTTTAGTACTGGAATAAACCGTAATTAATTACAATTATGAAAGTAATATAGTATATAGGGTATAACTAGTGGATAGTTATATATATAGTAATAGATGGTTATATAATGTATAGGTAATATATATAGATGTATCAATGAGATAATAAGTAAGGATAGTTAGGATATGTAATATATGATAGTAATAATGTATATATGGATGAGGGTATATAATATGAATGATATATATATATATATAATATAATTAATATATAAATATTAATAATATATATTATTAATATAATTAGATATATATTATATAAATATATATTATATATATAATGAATTTAGTGTAGGGACGAATTCAAATATTTCCAGCCAGAATGCCTGATAATCCGATTCCAATGATAAACCAGAACAAAAAAAAGTGCACGATTCCTGATTCCGATTCCAGATTCCGAATTACAGATTCCAAGTATGTCCAAATTTATTAGTATTATCTTCTTTCTTCTATATATCTTCTTCTTCTTTCTATACTTTCTTCTTTCTCTATCTTCTTACTTCTTGTATCCCCAAAGACTGGTGAAGTTAAAGATGCGTATAACTATGCAAAATATCACGGAGAAAAGACCAAAGCAGTAAGATGTAAAGAGTAAATTATAACAAAAGTAAAAGTCGAAGGAGTTCATTGCGAGGCCAGACGGGAATATTCCAACGTTAAATTATGTTGAGAAACTCCCGACCCAGGTGGTTCAACCTTGGTATTGGCCCAGTATGGACCACAACACTTATACCTCCATAACATAAAAACAACCCGCCATTCACTACCTATATATTCACCTTTATTCTCACCTCTGCCATATAAACTTAACAACATTTTCATCTCCGTATTTGAAGATGACTCTAATAGCTGAAAATCCCCTTTTTAATTTCTTCTCAAGTGTTCTCCCAAGAGTTACACGGTCAGTGTTAAGTGAACACCAATGCACACTCGTCAACAAATCAATTATACATCAGGAACAATTAAACCAAATAACGCTATCAATTCAAAGTTACCTTCCACACGCCAAATGATTCCATCTCAACATACTTTCAGTATTTATTCATACTCATGATTTACACCTTATATCTTCATTACCACACAACTCTCTATAAAAGTTCATTCACTCAATTTTATCAAATTCTTCTCAAATGCACCTTAGACACGCCCTTAAGATTCTAATATATAATATATAAAATATATATTATAATATAAAATAATAAATAATATAATTAATATATAATAATAATAATATAATAATTAATAATAAATAAATAATAATATATAATGATTATATAAATATATATTATAAATTATAATATATAATATAATATTAATAATATAAATATATATTTATATATAATGTAATATATTATATATATAATAATAAATTATAATAATATATATAATATAATAATTAAATATATATATAATATATTATAATAATATTATATATTATATATATATAATTAATAAGAATATTTATAAATAATAATAATATAATATTATAATAATAATAGTAATATATATATAATTATAATAATATAATTAGAAAATAAAATAATTATATATATAATATAAATAATATTAAATACCAATATACTATAATATATTTTATAAGCTTTTTGAATGTTTTCACTCAATGAGTATATATATAATATATATATATATATATTTATAATATATATAATATATATATATATATTATATATAATATATTATTATATATATATAATAATAATATATAATATTATATATATATATATATATTATAATATATATATATATATATATATATTATATTATATATATTTGAGTCAATGCCTATACAGACCCACCACGACCCACAGGAGAGCTCACATGGGAATACACCTGTTTAAATGTACAAAAGCAAATGAATATCGAAATGAATGTTCATCCAAAATTAATAAATACACGAATTATACCTGTAACTCAATTAATATATATTAAATATTATTATATATAATATATATATAAATGATATATTAAAACCTATTAATAAACAATAATTTTATATTATATTGATATAGATAATATATATGTCTATATAGGATTATAAAACCTAATTTAGACATAGAGGATCAAAGAACAATTTTAGAAATTTAAAAACCTAAATATAACCAGGGGTGAATTGTATAAATAGAGTGAGAGAGGTTCGGTCTAAGAATTCTATCTATTAAGCCATAAAGAAAATAATAGTAAGGATTAATTAACTTTATTTATTTAAAAGCCACTGGAAAAATAGATAGCAAATAACTTAAAAAGTCATAAATCAATAAATGAGACAATTTTTGCCGAATTTTTTGTTAATTAAAAAAAAAAAATAAAATCCTTCTTGTGTAATTATACTCAAATAGTATAGATCTATGAATTCAAAAACGGGATTATTCATTATTTATTTGTATTCAAAAAATGCAAAATGAGCCTCTTAAATTTGTAATGCAAAACGATTAACATTTCTCCCGGGTTTACTAGCGGGTGCATCTGATTTTGTTTAGACAGAATAAGATTGATGCCTCGCAATTCTGAAGAGTCTATGGCACTTCCACGGAAAAGGAGGCGAGGCTTGAATATTTTCTAGCGAAGGACAGCCCCCAAATGCTGGAAGAGTACCTGTTTATTCGATGACCACCAAGTCTGTCGAAGCGGGACTTTTCTGAATTTTTTATTAAGTTTACAATATTTTTTATATTGGAGGCTAGACATTTACTCCAAAATACTTTAAATATTGGAACAATCATCAATTTTTTCAATATGTGTGTCTTTCTCCTTAGGAATGATTTGTTTGCTGTTTTTTTAAAGTCTTTTTCTCTCTTAAATTCCGAAAAAACAGCTTTCAAAACTTGAAGTTTTAAAACTATTATCTTCAGTATCACTTTTTTTCACCCGATTCTTTTGAGATAAATGAGAATCTGAAGAGTTAGTTTTAAAGTAGTGGAAAGGCGTTGTAAATCCATGTTCCTTAATATATCAAACGATATATCTCTCGCAGCGATCCTATTGCTTAAGATATCTTCCACTTTTTTATGTCATATTCATCCTCAAGGAAGTGTAGTTTAAACGTGGATCAGAGGATAGGTTAATGCAAAAGCCACGAGACTCTTATCAGCAAAAAAGATAATTTGCCTGAACATCTATTTTTTAGATGGAATTTTATCCGGATGGCTGATACTAATGAGGACCCAAGGTCCAATCAAAATACCCTGTTGTTATCTGACCCTTTTTCAAAAATATATGGTGCAAATTCGTCTATAACAGAGTTTGCGGCAGTGTATTTGCCGATGCATTGATTCCTTTGTGGCTCAAGAAATTGTTACAATCAACAAAATTTTAAGTATTTTTAGAAATGTTTTCAAAGAGACTTTCCATTCGTTGCTCTCTAAGCCATGCAGGTTTTGAATGACACTGCCAATACGAAATGAGATCAGTCTTTTGTCAAAAATTTTGAAAGCATATGATACTGGCTATTACATCTTTGGTTTGTATGGTTATCGGGCTGTGCATAAAATATGATGCTGTGAGTTACACTTCAAATCGAATATGTGAGTTATCTCTTCATACGCTGGGCAATAGCAACTATGGCTTGAGTGATTAAATATGAACCTTACGATTGTTGGTGCCATATGGATATATTTTTTTTCCACGTCTCTTTGTTCCAATATGGCATCATTGAGAACTAGTTGCAAAGAGTGTAAAAAGCAAGGTAATGCCTGGAATCCTGCTTGTATGTAACTCCTGCAGCCATATTAGGTGCGGTATCCCTTAGTATAACATGAATTTTATTAGCAGGGAATATTGAATTGCTTGCGCGAGAACAGGTGTGGTTGAAGGAGGGCAATCAACTCCTCACCCCAATGGCTCTGATAGGGTTAGTATGCTGTGTGTAATTGTGTGAAGATACGTGTCTAATGAAAGGAATTGTGTTGACAGGAGCTCACCAAGCGATAGCATTTATCATCTCCAATAAAGAACTCCAAATATTACAAGCCGGTACAAAGGCAAATAAATCCCACTGGCTCACTTGACGGGACGTTCGCAGGCGTTTATATAATTACTCAAGAACATATTACATAACATGACTAACGAAACATTGCCAAAAGCGGGGTGCACTTAACAGGACGGGATTACTGTCTGAAAAGCGGTTACCATCGATCATTCGTTAGGCGTCGTACGTAAAGATGTGGCCGGCGGAGGCAAATCCAGTTTTTCTTTAACTTAAAATAGAATTAAAACTGAAATTAAAAATTAAATTATGGTGACAGACTCGAAATGGAGGTTGTCTTTTGATAATATCATAAAGACGAATAAAAATTGTGTGTGTGCAGAAATTGGTATACCACAAGAATCCGGTCCTGATAGAGAGATCGGTCAAATTTTGTCGATTACACGGATACCGGATTACCATGAAAACACCGATTCCTCCGATTTCCGGATGGCGCGATTCCGATTAGGATCGTTCCCGATCACTTAATATATATATAAATATAATAATATATATATAATATATAAATGGTATTAAATATATATATATATATATATATATATATATATATATATATATATATATATATATATATATATATTATATATTATATATATATAGTATTACAAATTCTGGGTATACTCTAATTGATATATAAAGAATATACGCGTTAATTATAGATGTGAGGTTTCTTTTTCATTATACTGTTTACACGAATTAATTTATTGTGTTTTTATTTGATTATTTATAGGGTTTGAAAAAAATTAATTTTAATAAAAAACAAAACAAAATAAACCATTGTTTTTTAAAAAAAAAGCGAAAATTAGTTGTTTTTTTTTTCTTTTAGTTTTTTTTTATATAGTTTTAATATATTTTCAGTTTCTGATAATAAGCACTGCTCTCATGCAAGTAAGTAAGCGATTACA
>JABUQX010028198.1:30000-36832 GCA_015478945.1 Trachelipus rathkii | reverse complement strand
TTTGTAATGGAGTTTTTTTACAACAATATACGTCTTACTTCCGAGATGAAACTAGACAATACGCAAATAACAAGCAAGCTGCTTGTAAGAAAATATATATACATGACCATGACTCCGAATACAAGAAACACTTGTTCTGGCGCTTTAGAGCAGTGAATATGCCACATCCTTACAGAGGAAATAAATTTAAAATTATAAAATAGTTGTAAAGTTACTATCATTTACCCTACCCTTCAACAATATCTACCCCAATTAAAAACCCTACATCAAGTAAAAACGTTAAGTATCAATAATGCAAAACTAATCTTATGCACAATAAGGTTTTTTGAAGGGGTTATTTGGTTGGGGTTTTTATAAAACTAAGTGATAACCTACGTTACTACACGCCATTTATTACAATCCTAAAAGTGGAATGCTATTGCGTCAGTTTCAGTCACCGTAACAACCTTTAAAATCTCTAGAATGAACATTGGTGCAATTTTATTCAATTAAACAATTATAATTGAGATCTTTATGCTGATTACTTTATATTTAACCCCATAATAATATAATATATATTATATATATATAATATATATATATTATAATATATATATATATATATATATATTTATTATATATATATAATATATATATATATATTTATTATATATATATATAGTATATTAAGTATTAATATATATAAATATTATATATATTATATATAGGGTTGGAAAAAAAAAAAATGTTTTTCAATTTATTTTTTTTTTATATTAAACAGGTTGTTTAAAGCAATACGTTTTTTGTTTTCATTTTAATCCCTCTTTTTAGTATATTAAAGATGTTTTAAAAGTATACAGTGAGCAATACCCTTCTAGGCCTAATATTGACTATCAATACAATTTTATATATATCCAGTTGTATTATATCAGACTTATAGATAGATAGAGTTATAGAATGAAAAGAAGATAGAAAGAAAGAAGATAGATTAGATAGATTAGATAGATAAATAGAATAGTATAATATAATATAATCATTATAATAGATAGGTTAATAGAAGATAGATATATATACATTATATATATTATATATATATATATATATAATATCATATATATTATATATAATATATATTATAATTATATTTATAATATATATATATATATTATATATATTATTATATATATGATCAATAAAAAGAGATAGTAATAACAGGTGGTTTTGGGGTGTCAGAGAAAATGAGAATGGTAGGAAGGTAGATTGTGCTTGAGGAGGAAGGTATGTGTGTAAGTAATACTTTTCTTTAAACACAAGAGTATCATAAGTATACAAGAGTTGTGTAGGTAGAGATGTATCAAGTTGAAAAGTGTGATGATTTTGTGTTGGTGAAGAAGGGAGATGTTGAAGATGTGTTGGAATGTAAATCAGTGAGGGAATTAGGAGTGATTACAGATCATTAGTTGTTCTATGTAAAATTAAGTTAGTGACTTGATAGAGGAAGGTGATACGGACGAATGGGAAATTAGAGCTGAGAAGTTAGTGAACAAGAGATAAGGATAAGTATAAGAACGCTCGGCAATAATCAGTGAATGTGAACAAGTTTGAAACTGAAAATCTGAAGCAAATGAAGGAAAGCAATTGTTAGCAGGCAAGAAGATGTGTGTTGTAAATAGGAAGTAAGAATTTTTGAAACAGTGAGTGGTGGAATGAAGAGTGATGCAACGGTTAAAAAGTAAAAAGAAGCGTGTTTAATTGTACTAAAAAAAAATGATGAAGTTTCAAAAGAAAGATGCTCTGGAATTATATATAAGGAGAAAAAAGAATGCAAAAGATGATCTAAGAGAAAAGAAGAAGGTAACTGAACAATTTGAGGAGATGAATGGACATACAAGGGAATAGAAAGCTTTCTGAAGGAAGCACGAAAGGTTAAGAATTAGAATAGGGGAACCTGCTTAGATAATAGGATTGTTTTGTAACTGAATAAATGGATGATGGGTGTGAAAGAAACTTGAAATCTGTATAATATTGCATAATGATGAGGTATAATGATGTTGTGTGGGTTTTGATGTACAAGAAGGAATAGGTATTTTGGATGAGGTTATTAGCAAAGAGAGGAAATGGGTAGAGTGAGAAAGTTGAAGAATGTAAATCTGCAGTATAGATGAAGATTACGGTGAAATGTCAAGAACGGAGGCGAGATGTGATTGATTGGATCTGAAGTGTTAATAAAGCGTTTATGGAGTATGTTTCGAGGAATTGGAGGAGAGCAGTAACAGTAACTTATAATATAAGGAAGGGAATAAAGGGAATGTTTAGAAGAAATTAAGGGTATTATTTACTTGGTGTGTAGGGAAGATTTATGGTTGTGTTTTGGTCAAAGAGTGCGCCCAGTTACTGAAGACTGATTGGTTGAAGAACAAGTGCGTTTAGGAGAGTAGAGGATTGTGGATCAAATCTTTTACATTGAAGCAATGATAGAGAATAGAGAGAGGAAGAATAAATTGTTATTTAGTTTTATTGATTTGCAACAGAGTATGATAGCGTTAATAGAAATGTCTATGCAGTTATATATAGAGTTTGGTGATGGCTCTGAATGGAATCAAATAATATGTATGACGATACGAGCGGTGTAGAATAAATGTTGTCAAATTGATGTTTTATATTAATAGGGAGGAGAGAGTTTGTTTAGTCTCATTGGTTTTCAATTTGTTTATATGGAATGGGTTATGAACGATTGAAGGTGGCGTGACCGGAAATAGTGTAAATTGATGGAGCTGAGTGGAGGGCCCTACCTATTATTATGCGATGATTTGGTTTTGATTGGCGAATCTGAAGAGTTTGAGGGTATTGAGAGAATTGACAGGGTGTGTAAAGGGAGGGTTTTGAAAGTAAACGTAGATAAGAGTAAGGTTTGGTTGTGAGTGAGAACAGTCCTCAGTGAGAAATGTTAGATGTGAGCAGCTGAAACATATGTCTGTTTACATATTTAGGGTATATTGTTGATGAGAAGAATGGATGATGCAGAGTTTAGTATGGAAAGTTGTGAATGACGGAAGTGCTGGTGAATAAATCGTTGCGTGAATGTAAAGACTAAGTCTTTAGTGGCTAGTGTCTTCCATACGTATGCTTACCTGTGTTATTACAGTAGTAGACTATGGTCTGGAATGAAGTATAGATCTAAAGTTCAATGGTTCAGATGGACAATCTTAGGGCATGCTAATGTGAGAAGAATTGATAAAATGAGAATGAAAACATATTAAGAGTTGTGTGGTGTTGAGAAAGGTAAACGAGAGAATAAATGAATGTATGTTGAGATGGTTTGTCATGTGCAAAGGATGAATGATAGTCAGTTTTTAGCAATGTATAGTGGCGAGTGTGTTTGAAACCGACCGCTAGGAGATCGAAGAAAAAGTGATTGAGTCAGTAACGAATATTGAAGGAGAGAAATGTGAGTTTGCAGAGGCGAGAATAAAGTGCATAATAAGAGAGAATGCGGTTTTGTGAGGGTATGGTTGTGGCCACCGGGTAAGGATTATTTGAACTACACTGCGATTTTACCATTGTGAGAGTCCTCGCAGTCCCGTTATCTACTAGGTGGATTTTCTGACTGCGACAAGTCACTTAACTAATTAATGTACAGAGGGGGGGGTTTTATTTTTAGGCTGGGTTCTTTTCACTTTTTTCATATTCTCTACTTGCTTTTCTTTTTGATGTTGTTAATTCACCACCACCATCTTTTTGCAGAAAAAAGGTAGATGAAGAATACTATATATATATTATATTATATATATATATAGTATATATATATATATAATATATATATATATATAATATATTTATATTATATAATAAATATTATATTAATAATAAAATAATATTAATATAATTAATAATAAATAATAATAATAATTCAGATCATGTGAAATGTAAATAATTATATGCCCTAGAGCACTAATAACTTTATTAGCGTTACTAATACTCTTACTTTAATGAACCTCTTTTAACAATTGCTAATTTACGTTATTTTAGCTAAATACCCTAAAGACTGATATCTATGAAAATAGAATTTAAAAAAAAAACAAAAAAACCACAAATTTGGCCATTTGTCTTTTATTAAAGAAAACGTTCTTTTTGTGAAAAACGAACGGTTTTTTTTTAATCCCACCTACTAATATATATATTATATATATATTAATATATATATATATATAATAATTAATATATATATATTATATATATATAATATATTATATATATTAATATATATAAAACTTTGTTTTATATATGATCATTTTTTCTTACTTTAATTAATGAGTTTTGATCAATTATTTAGTATATATTTACGATTTTATACTGATTACAATAATCATGACTTATTTTTTATATTAAATTGATTATTTCTTTGATTGTTTTAGGCAAATTTTTTTTTAAATTAAATAATTCATTACTAGTTATCACCTGATTAATGAATAAGTATATTCATCTATATAAAAGCAAATTCATCAATGTAGTTCTCATCATTTTCAAAAAAAATAAATAAATAGATTACTCATACTATATATATATATATATATTATATATATATATATTATATTATTTTATAATATATATATATATTATATATATATTATATATAATATAATATATATAATATATATTCATATATATATAATTATAATATATATATATATATATAATTTATAACTTATTCTTTTTTTAACTAAATAATAAATATATATAATTACATAACACTTATTATTAATTAGGTAATAATAAGATATTACTATTTTATCAAAATAATAAAAAAAGCAATTTGTTCCTAAATAAATCAAAGAAATCAAAAAAATCAAAAAAAATCATTGATTTTTGATTTTTTAGCAAATTTTTTTTTCTAATTATAATCTTATTCCTATTATCACCTGCTATAATGTAAGTTATATTTCATCTAATTAAAAGCAAGTTTATCAATTAGTGTCAAATCATTTTGCAATAAAAAATACAAACTTATTTTGCGCGCCTTTAAGTATTACAAGGATTTATAAAGCATATTATATATATATATATATATATAATATATATTATATATAGATTATTATATAATATATATATATATATATATAAATATATATATATATATAATATAAATACTTAATTAACTAAATAATAATATACTAACTAAACATAATAATAATTGTAATAAGTAGAATAATAATAAAAGAAATTTGTGCCTAAAAAAGATCAAAGAAATCAGAAAACAAAAAAATTATGATTTTTTTTTTTTCTAAATTAATAATTCGTTTCTAATTTTTGCAGGATAGTGAACAGATATCAGCATCTATAAATAACAAATTCACAATGTAGTTCAAATTATTTTCAATAAGAAATAAAATAAAATTAGTTACTCAGATATTATAGTGTATACATATGTGTATAATTTAAATAACTTAATTAAACTAAATAATAATTATACTTACTAATAATTATAATTAAATAAATATAGGAAAAAATTTGTGTTAATTTTACATTTTATTCTCCAAATCAATAATAATTAATTAAAAGGAAATTTGTGCCTGAAAAAAAAAAAAAAAACAAACAAATAAATCAAAAAAAATCAATAAAAATAAGATTTTTTGATTTGTTAAAAAAAATCACCAACCCTGTAAAAGTGATGGTATTGATAATGATAATATTCATAATAACATTCTATACATGCATGAATACGAATAATAAATTTATACATAGAAACTCATACTTATAAAATAAATGTCGGTTAATACCACCAATATTCACAGTACCTATAATACAACAGCATATAGATTGTGTAAGACAAGTTATTAAAACACAGTTGACTTTCCTACTGTGTAATGTTTGTCATTATTGATAACATTTAAAGGAAAATTCTTATTCTTTCATTTTTGTTATCTTACATGCCAACAATCATGTCTTACAAAAAATGGGCAGAGTTTCTATTCCCAATCTCAAGTACACGTACACACACACACACACACTAGAGGTGTACCGGAATTCCATTATCTGTAAGGAATTTTACATTTTTTTCCGGTTCCGGCCGGATTGTAAAAAAATTCGCCGGACCGCCAATTATAATGACTTGATAATTAAAAATTTGCTGAAGATTTATTTTACATAACCCTAGCCCATCTTTTAACAAATTAATAGTAGCCTTGTGTAGCATTCACACACAGTGTATTACATACCACAGTATTATTGAAATAAGTTTACTCAAATATCTCAAAATATAGAATAAAATGATATACATAAAATTCAAATTTAAAATCTAAAATAAATTATAAAAATATAATTATATTAATATTTAATATAAGAAGATTTAATATATATATATATATTATTAATATATATATAGTAATAGTATATTATAATATATATTTATGTATACGATTATATATATTATATATAATATATATATATATATATACCGTATATACTATATATTAACTCTTTTAAATTATCCCCAACCCTGCTCGTAAGCCAGTGAGTAGTTATAACCTCGGGTAGCTAACTAATATATAGCTGTCTACATATCTTAGTAAATGATATCTGATTAGCTTAGATAACTTTCGAATACTGATGATCTTAATGTACTGTATGAAGTTGGTAAATAGTCTTACAAAAAAAATATTTTTACTGAAATAAACAGTTTTGGTTACGATGTGCAAAACAAGTTCTACGAGTCTTGCTTCTTCATGATTTGAATGGACTGTTACTCATTGCAATAAAATTTTAACTTTCCTGACGGATTGCTTGTCATAAGCTAAAGAACATGGCAAATTTTTGGGGAAGAATTTTTCCTCAACACTAATATGTTCCACGGCTT
>JABUQX010028198.1:2500-22500 GCA_015478945.1 Trachelipus rathkii | reverse complement strand
AGATGTTATTAGAAAAGCAAACTTCGGGTGACACCAATTTAATGCCTTTGTAATTGAATATTTAAGAGACTTCTCTTCTGCTATTCTGGATAGTACTTGCAGTGAATAACAACAATCTTCTCTAAATTTTTAAAAATTTCTGGAGTGCAGCCTTCAAGCGTGTATTCCTAATTCCGCTTTTCTGTATGATAAGGTCCATATTTTCTCATCTAGGAATTTTTTTTTATCTTTAGGTTAATTTTCATTTAAAAACTTTGACCCATAATTGAACAATTTTAGAATTCTTTCATTTTAAAGTTTATTAACTAGTGACTGAATCATACTACCAAGAAAGCGATCAAATGAGGTTTCTTCAACGTTGAATAACTTCAATAGAAATCCTTCCAACTGACGAGTTACTGCTTGGAAAAACCCAACTTTGCATGTAAAATGTATCCTTTAAAATGATTTCACCTTTCCAAACACTTGTTAATTTTTCAATTCCCACTTCTCAGTACTTCGAAGTCTTGAAGCAATCGAATGGCTTTGTGTGGCATTTAGATTTGTCAAACCCAGTTCTGTCAAACAAATTAGCAGGAAACTCTTCGAGCCTGTATATTTTCATTGAGTTTCCCTTCTATTTTGAAAAATCGTTTAAATAAAATAATAAGATCCCTTAAGAAAATAAAAAGCCCCACTTTGTAACTTAATGACCAGTTTTGAGAGCTCAATGGACAATATGCAAAGACAATTTCCAAATACAATCAATCTTGGAGCTTCGGAACAGTTATTTAATCTGGCTTTCACAAATGACAACATTTTCAGTTGACATTAGGTTCATACATGAAATAACTATATCATATGAAGGCTAAGAGGCTGATTAATGCCCACTGATAAAAATTCAAAAGATTCTCAATCGAAAGCTAAGAAGGTGTATTGTTATGTTACTCCGAAGCAGTTAACATTAAAAGAATTTCTTCTGAAAGTCATTCCAAAAAGGTGTGCAATATTTATTAAGTCCTCATCATAGATATATATATGTAGAAGTATTTCTCAATACACCTCGCATTTTTTTTAGTAAAGTAAAGAGCTAAACCAAAACATAAATAAGAAAGTTTATCTTTGCTCACCCAAAGGACTGACTTTTTGGCTAGTAACATTAATAAATTGCTTATTTGAACTTTCAGAAGCTCTATTGGAAATATGAGCTTGATTAACAAAACTCAATTTATTTCAGCTTTCTTGTACATCCTTGCCTTGCTAAAAGAGACATCCAAGGTAGAACCAACTGATGCTCCCTGAGAACAAGAACTGATGCAGAATTATTCATATTGAACTGATTTAAATAATTGAAACAGTACCCAGTTACTTTGCTAGCAAGAACATTTTTATTCATGAACTGACGAGCTGCATTTCGACGATTTAGTGTGCTTATGTGTATTTTGCTACATTGCATGACTTTTAATGGACTTGTTGCATATGAAGGCAAATCTTATTTTGCAGTAGATGCAAAAGCCGTAATTTCCGAATTTCGCTATCTCTGAGCCATTTGCCATTCTGAATGCAGAGTGGAGTCCAGACATTGTATTAAAATTGGCTTTATAATAGTTTTTTGCCATCAATATTTAAAATATTATTATATAATACTAAATTATAATTTAAGTTTTATTAACAAGAGAACATTTGTTATCATGAACTGACACTGCAGATGAATAAATTTTAATAAATAATAATATTATAAATTCAATACTGAATAAATACTGGACGCTAAGAAAAAAGTTTGAGTATATAAAATTTTTTACTTAATTACTCCACTATTGAACTTAACAATTTAAATTCTAAGTACTAGGATGAGGAGAATCATGAATGATATTCTTGTGCTCTTTACTTTCCTCCTCTTTCAAAGACAAAACACCTTTCTAACATTCCTTGAGCCAACTGAGCTTCCTTAAGATCTCCCTTTTTAAGAGAATTTCGAAGTCAATATGTGCTTCATATACTTCTTTATGAGGTTAAGCAAAAATGATCCCTATAAAATTGGATTTTTATTTTCCTGTTCCCGTTCTCCTGTTTTCCTGCCACACTTTTCATTTTCCTGTGTTTTCCACGTTTTCCTGTTGAAAAGATACACTATACTAATAAACACAATACCAATAAGAATACACATACAACACACAAACAACTAAATAAAAATACAATACTAATCCTATCATAATACACATATACTCAACTATAAAAAAAATAATAAATACCATAATAATAATTAAATCAATCTATAAATAATATAACACTGGAATATTGTGTAACATATTAAATCTTATAATATATAAACTACCTAAAAAAACAAAAACCAATAAACAAACACCAACAAAAATCCACACCCAAAAATAACCAAAAATACTGCTGAACGTAAAATAATAACACTACTAAAAATAAACAATTATATTATTATATAATAAATATATATATCAAGTTAGATAGCGGATTTATCATTATAGATAGAGATTTGAAAAAACAACAACCACCAAAAATACCAGATAGAAGCATCTAAGCTACAATATCATTAAAATCCAAAATTTCTCTACTCACGTAGACATTATCAGGTGTAGAGCTCGACCTACAAAAATATACATTTGAAACACTAAAATAAGAAAAAATAACTACTAAACGTGGTCAACACTGAAAAATTTTCCGAATAATTGAAAATTTCAACTGAACCCTCCACAACCTGAACAAAAATCCGCAAAATTTCAAACAAAAAAGCTGACCAGGTATGCTGTAAATATTTTCCCGACATAAACAAAATAATCATACTCATATACATCTATTGCAGACCACTTATTTGCCTCAGTTCATACATTAAATTATTGAAAAATTTACTTTAGAACAACAAAATTTTTTGAAATCTTAAAAAAAATCTATTATTCTTTTTAAGTAAATCAGCCTATACCTTCCCCATAGCCCTCCAACGCACTCCTTTTTTATTTTTTCCACAAAAATAGAAATTATTTATACAAAAAGAATAAATTAAAAGCTTACAATACTAGCCTAGGATATAACTCCACTGTGATCACAAAGTCTAAATGGGAGAATTTAGGTTAACTTTTTTTCCTCAAGCATCTGAATTTTTGATTTTATAGCGTCTTCTTCCGTCAAAGCTTTCAGTTTTAAAATCTTTCTCTGCTCTTCAGTTTTATAGATCTGTATGAATAATTTTCTTTTTCAACCATTTTGTATCTCTTCTTTTTGTTCTGTTTTGATTTTTTGGATTTTTATCATATTACTATGGCAGCTCTTAACTATTGTCAACACATTTTTATGCATGTAGGAACTTTAGATTACTTTCAAGATATATCTTATAGCATTGTTCACTTGTTTCTTTTGAGGGACCCTAAGGGGGTCTCTTCAGATTCTCACTAACTATAGCTTAATTTATAGAAAACCCTCCATCCACTGTCGCATTTATCACTATCGTCCTAAATTTAATATATTTGCCACAACTTCAATAACTTGATTCCCAGGTACTATAGAAGAGAAAAAAACTAATCAAGTCTCTTAGAAAAACAATCCCATCAAACAATATTCTTGAATTTTAATTCAAAGGGCTTAGAATGAGCTTCACTTGCAAAGTAGAGTGTATGTGCATTTTGACTTCTAGAAAAATAGGGCAGCAAAGATTCCATGTAATCACAATATCTTACATTTTACTCAGCCCGGTGTTAAAATTATTTAACCAGTTCACTATTGGAAACATTAATTAAGCTTCCAGTTTCTTCAGGAGAGTTGAAAGGGAATTCGATCCCACACCTTTAATCCATAGTATTTTCCAGATCTTGAAAATCATCTTTATGCAAAAAGTGAAATGACTGATAAACTGTTTTGGTGGTTATTAATAGACCTCAGGGATCATTTACATCGTTGAGTATGATTAGAAGTTTTTGATGACATAATTTTCAGTGCAAACATTAAAACTAAATGAGGCATGATTTAAACATGTAACGAAACGAATAAAACATGAATAAAGTTGTCATTAGCTGTATTTTGAGTTGAAATTCAAATAAGTTTCTCCTATTGGCGTCCCATAGATAGAGTCAAAGTTTTTTACCTATTTTATAAGTATGCTTGAACTATCAGTCATTTACCAACCACCTGAATAAACTGTTATGATTTACAGAGTTTTAGAGATGAGGCGAGAGTCATCGCTCCGTTTAAAATCTCACTTCTCTCAAATATGTTAAGAAGTTAATATTTTAAAAAATCAGCAAATCTAATGAAATAAGATAATTCATGCACGATAAAAATACCTCAAATTTACTTGTAAACTTCAGAGAAAAAGATGTGTATATCACTGTAAACTAAAAAACGGAAAAAGATATAGCAACTCAGTATATTAAATCACGAGTTCACTTTAAGCTCCACTGTATTTATAAATTAGACACTTCAAGAGTTCAAATAAGTAGGGGCACTAGAGGCATATACCAACACCTTCAATTGAATAGGTATGAACGTGAACAACGCTCTCGACATGCATAGTAAAGTTGCATAAAAATATGCGTTAGTATATAGTATATATCTATAACTTCTCTCAAAAGTTAACAGATAGAAGTGTAATACTTTTATGAATGCTGACAATCCAGTGCGCCGAGTGACGTCTTTCTAGGTACTTCACTTAAACCTTCTAGGACATATATACATTGACCACTCCAAAAATATAAATCACCAGTAATAAACAAAAGTAAACAAAAATAATAAATCAGAATAAAAAAATTATAAATTGACTAAATTCTGTGAACACAATATCTAGATGATCTTCGACGTAGTATTTAATTCTTATATATCAATAATGTTTAAGAAAACATACACAGACATAAGTTCTCTCGTAGAAATGCAATGTAATGATAGAAGGAGTTAACAGAAAATTGAATTATATTCCCTAACTTTCAGCATTATTTCATATATATACATCATTTCCACTGCTTTCCACTTATGAGTGAAATTATATTATTCACACACTATGAGTATTTTACTACACTTCCATGTAACATTAGACATATCACACAAAAAAATCCAAGAAATTATGTAGACACTAGTAATAGCTAACATAATAGATAGCTGAATAAAATAATCAATTATATAATATGATCATAAATCAAATCAATAGTATGAACTAATAGTAAATGTAATGTCCTCGTACGACTAATCAAAGAGAGTATAGTCACAAATAAAAGAACTGATAAGTAAAATAAATAAATATAAAATGAAGGGTTTAAAAATAAGTGCAGATAATAATATTAAGAAACAAAATATAGAAAAAAATACATGAGAAAATGAGAAAAAGAAAAAAAAAGAGAAAAAAAAGAATGCAGAATAAGTGAATTTCTTACTCTTTTATTAATTTCACATCTCTTTCAGCTGTCACTCATATGTGGATAATACAAATCTATATGCTTAATAAATATAAATATAAATTTAATTAAATTATATTATTAATAATAATTAAAATATGTAATTTAATAATAAAATTAAAATAATTAATATAATAATATATTTATAAATAATAAATATAATAATAAATTTAAATAAGAATATAATAATATATTATTTACATGCCAAACTCATTACATCTTAAAATACTAGTTAAATTTATATATTACGTTAATAATTAATGTATAAATTATAGATAATAAATAATTAATTAAATGAAATGATAATGAAATGCATAAAATAGATAATATGATAAATAAAATTTAAAAGGTAAACGTCTTTTATGATAATACTACAAAGTCAAATTATATCACGTAATAATAATAATAATATTAATAATTAAATATATAATTAATTGAGATCTATAATAATATATTAATAATAAAATAATAAATATATTTAAATCATTAGACTTAATATATAATAAATTAATAATAATATTATTGTTTAATAAATAATATAATAAGAACAATAAAATTATATTTTATTGACAGATTTGAATAAATATGAATAAATTTAAATATTATGATTTAAATTTATATTGAAATTTATTTCAGGTATATTATGTAAATTTATTTTGCTCAAATGAGTCATTATATAAACAAACACTCACACTGAAAACTAGTACTAAAAAAAATTTAACAATAAAGATTTCTATTGTAATAATTAAATAATGAAAACAAAAAAAAAAAAAATTCATTCCACTTTCTAGATGTAAACAAAATTGTCTCGACCTCAAAAAACACCCAATTTCACATCTCTACTTACGAAAAGGTTAACGTCTCCCCTTCACCCTCACCATATATAATTCATTTTTCCAATCCTCAACACCACAGTATCTACCATTATATCCACCCCAAGGTCCACACACTCATGAATACGAAAAATGCGAGGAATTCACCTTAAGAACGAAATATTCGTGGACCATGGACTAAATATCTAGTAAAGTACACACAGAGAATCCCCCATGACCCCATTATTCAATGAGTGACCACCGCGACCGACACACAACCCTATTAACCATATGATGGAAGACTAATGAATCAAGCCGTGAACCAAAAAGCATTGTGTTATAAGAGAGAAAAGTAGAAAATTATATTACTTGAAATAAACCTCCCCAATATATAAAATTTGTTATGAACCACTATTATATCACTATTATTCCAATTCCCCAGAAAACAGACCCCGCAAATTCTCAATTATCTATAGTAAAAAGAACCTTATAATTATATCAATTTTATTGACCATAAAAAATAGTAACCAGCCATTCACAAATCATCATGTATAAGACAGAGACTCTTTAAATAGACAATCATTGTGCCACATCTTTAATACCATAGTGCCTCTTTCTTAGGTGTTGGAACTTAGTTTGCGGAATTGGAATCGAAGCTTGCAATATAGTACCAATCATTCATAAATACCAGTCATAGTTGAAAGGTGTCAATTCATCGGAAAAAAGTTATCTAAAGTAAAACAATATATGATTACTACAGATATAAGGATAGCTGAATATTCAAATATAAACGTAATCATATTAAATTTTTGTAATCAAAATCACTGCCTAGGATAAGTTTGAAAATATTTGTAGACTATGTATTAGCATTGCTAAAATATGTATATACCTATAGCAATATATATATATATATATATATATATATATATATATATAATATATATATATTAATATTATATATTATATATAATTATATATATATTATATATATTATATCAAATTAATTATCATATATATTTAATTCTAATATTAAAAATATATTACTAAATATATTTGTAGTACGTACTAACTAAGTGGATAAATATTATATTTCCCCTTAAATTTAAAATTAATAATTAAATAATTATAATAATAATATAATAATATATTATATATAATATAATTATAATTAAAATTAAATATATAATATAATATATAATAAAAGCAAAATTATTTTTCTTGTGATTTTGTATATAAGAATTTACCTAAATAAACTACCAATATATTTCCGTATCTGTTAACATTTTGATTAATCCCTAGTACCATATTGCCTTTAAAGGTCCTATAATTTAGAAACTGAAGATAATTATGAAATGTACTTGGAGAAACTTATTCTATAATACTTTAGGTATGTATGCACTGTTGTTGGCACACACTCGTTCTCCGTCTACACACAGGACATTAACCATCTTACATTTTGTTATATAAAAAATGAAATACAATACAGGACATACATTTTAAAATTCAGAGCCATTTCGACAAAGCAAAAGTCACATATTTTTAGATAGACAAAGATAAATATCGAATATTTTATATATATACCGTCTAAACTCTCCGAAATAATTTTGTAAAAATTCTCTGCAACACGAACCAAGAGGATAAAAAACAAATGTAAAATTACATATACGAAGAATTTGAAAATAATACCAAAAGAAAAAATACAACACCAACATAGCTTAGTAGTGATGAGTGTAGAGATGATACAAGGATACTTCTGAGAATTATGCAATAAAGAGATATCTTACCTTGATGCAAACATTTTATGTATCTCGTCCAATTATGTTCTATTTAATCAATTTTAAGATTATACTTAATAATTAAAAATTTAACATAATTTATATTTTCTGTTAAACTTTAGATGAAATATTATGGCTTGAATAGTTTTGCGCCGCCAGCCTCCTAGAGAACTTTTCAACCAAAATCTTAATTAAATTTACTTCTAGATATCATCCGTCACTCAATAACATGTCTTACTTAATATTTACAATCGTCTTCCCATGATTGTGGTATTATATAAGTCTGTCAGTATAACAATATATAATCTAATAATAATATTAATATGTAATATGAATAACTAAATTGTGTGTGTGTGTGATGTGTCTAATATAATAAAATATTCATATTATTTTTCCTAATGAAATAAATTAGATATATATTTATTATAATAGAATATTATCATTAAATCAATACCGAATCACTTAATTTATGACCAGGTTGGGTTGATTTTTTTTAAACAAATCAAAAAAATCTTATCTTTCTGCTAATTTTGATATTATAATGTTTCTTTTTAATTTAATTTCTTTATTTCTTAAGGATCTAATGACCAACTCACCTCCTTGTTTTTCAGTACTTTTTAAATAATAATTTATAAAGCTTAATGATAAATATAATTCTTAGTCATTTACGTAATTACTTATAATGTTAAATTAAATACTGGCAGTCGGTATTTACGAACATTTGCCTCTGGTACTTAAAGTTATGGTATAAATAATAGTGAGTGACAAATAAGTATTATTATTAACACGTCAATAAATATTATATGAAATCAAACAATAAGTCTAAAAGTCAACGCTACAAAATATTAATTAAATTCTTTAATATTAAAATAATTTATAACTGAAATATAAGTTAATGAGGAGAATTAATTTGCTATTATATCAATATTAGAATGAAATAATTCTTAAAAATCATATATAATATAGGTGATAACTATTAAGATAAATTAAGTATTAAATTAGTTGAAAAAAAAAAAAATTCAATAATTTTTTTAATTTTCTTGATTTCTTGATATTTTTTAGATTTAAATTGCCTTTTAATACATTAATTAATATAATAATTATCAATTATTACCTAATTACAAATAAGTATAGTAAGTATAATTAATTTATTTAGTATTAATTAATTATTCTATATTATATATAATATATATTAATAAATTTGTTTATTATATATTATATTAGGACGTTCCTCCGTGAAAGACTGCAATACCGGTGATCGATTCGATTATGTGACAAAGGTGGATAGCAGTCCTACCTCACAATCACTTATCGTACGAAGTTAACTCAAAAATTCAGATTAATATCGATTATCCACGTACATTGTAGTGAGTATAGTAATATAAGATATTAGTCATGATAAGAACAGATTAACACTTTGCATCTTATTAAAGCAAAAGTCAGTAAGAAATAAAAATACGTATACTCATATCTCAGACCATAACCATTTAAGATCTTTATAGCTTCGTCATTCTGTGCAATAATATAGTTACGAAGTACGTGTAATATATATATATCATCACAAACAATGATCATCTCACTCATATTTAAATAGTGTAAATAATCATCTATGAAATAAACAATGACCTATAAACCTATCGTTAATAACATATAAAGATCATAAAGTGTAATATATGTTAGTAGTATGCTATATAATTTTAACTATGATATATTTTCTCGAAATCTAAATATAATATATAAACCATTAACTTAAAATATATAATTAGAATAGTTAATTATCAACGAAAATAAAATATTGAAACTAAAAACACGAAGAATCAATGATTTTTTTTAATTGTATATTTTTGATTCTTGTAATTTATTAGTAACAAATGCCTTTTATATTATTAATATATAATTTTTATATAATAATTAGTAAATAATTCCAATATTTATATTTTCACAAAATATATATTAACAGTAATATATATATATATAATATTAATATATTTATTAAATATGATTATATTATAATATATATTATTTAATATATATATATATATATATCAATATATATAATATATAATATATTAGGTCTATAGATATATTATAATTCTGAAAATTTAAATTTTAAAAAACAATATAATATTGAATATTTTTAAAACTATAAAGTATTTTTAGTTAAATAATATTCTTATATAACTGACAAAAAGACATATCAGTTCTAGTTCCACTAAAATATTGTAACAATATTTAAATGATTAAAAACAAAATGATTATAAATATAATATAACAAATAAAGTAATTCTTTTAGGATGATAAAAAATTTAAATCCATAATATTCCAATGTTTTTATATTGTAATTAATTAATAATAAAACGTAAATTATTATTTTGAGTGATAGTACATAATAATTTTCAAATCTTTATATAAACTCCAAATTAAGGATCTCAGAAATACATAAACATAATATTTAAACATCCCCTATGAATGAATGTTGCTGAATTCAATAAATAATAATAACCAATTACTTTAAAAATAAACACTAAATAGACTTGATGACTATATTTTTAAAGTTTTCACTTATAAGCTAGAGCTTACAAGGCATTAAAATTTGGTATAATAAAATTATCTTCCGAAAACATAAGATTGCTAAAAAAATCAAAAAATAACTCAAATCTATAAATATTATTAACTATTAAAAAAATGTCTAAATCGTTGAATTGATTATAGTATCCCTGGAATATTATTAAAAATCGAATTAATAATAAACATATAATAGTCAATTCATAAACTTTTTCAATCAATTAAATATTAAAGTAAGAATAAAAATAAAATATTATTCAACATTATTCAATAATATGATTATTATAATTATATATATATACATAATATATATTATATATATATTTACCGTCAAGTTTTGATGGAGAAGTGTTAAAAGCTGTATTAATAAAAAATTTAGTCCAATATATACCTTATTCAAAAGAGTTAAAAATTATAGGTAATATGAATCACCCTATATATATCTTTTATATACATATATATAAATATAATATTATATTATATAATCATATTAATATATTAAATATATATTATACTATAATATATTATTAATATATATATATATAATATTATTATATTATATATATTATAATATTAATATAAAATATATAGTAATATATATATTATAAAGATATCTAATCCCCCGATAGGGGAGTAGTAACCCAAAAATTATGGATCCCTGGCTCACGCCACTATCAAAAATAAACAATAATAATAAATAAATAACTTGCGCCATAAGTTTTTCGTTCAATGGAAATACGATAGCAATAAATCCTTGTCCATTATTTTACACCAAATATCAATGTTGGCCTTTATAAAATTACTATTTATATCAATGTTATATAATCAAGTCTTTTTAGTTATAGTATTTAGCAATTAATAAATACATTTATTAATCAACAATATACTGAGTTAAAAGCAATGTAGCACATAAAAGTAGAGTGAAGTTTAGTACATTAATTAAAGTTTTATTAGTGCTCTAGGCATATAATTATTACATTTCATACCTTGTGAATTATTATTAATTATATTATTATTATATTAAAATTATTTACTCGCTGTTAACCTACTGCTAATTATCAATATTACGAGTAGGCTGAGTCCCATTCTCCGGTATTTACTCCCTAGAGTAATATTTTGCCACTACAGCTATCAGTATATATCTAGTATCACACAGAGAATATCCATCAGATATATAATTCAGTGTCAAAACTATTATATTTATATTGATTACTACGTCAGGTCGAGCAGTTCATAGCAGGGTTATTATAAATGATCCGTCTAATTTGTCAATTTGTTCCCGCTGTTAGAGTATTATCTCTTTTTTCATAATTTCTGAATTATGTATGAGTACCACCCCTTGCTCTTACCAATTTGTTTCTCAACTGTTAATATTAAACCCCTTATATACTCCTTTCCAAAAAAATCCATAAATAGTATATCTTCATCTACCTTTTTCTCCCCAAGACTGTGGTAAGTGGATTAACAAGCATTCACATAAAAAGACTCGAACTTAAGGACTTTGCCGCGTCATAAGGCATATGTAAGTGATGACATTATTCAATATTTATATGCTTCCTGTATCCAACCACACAGCCAGCCCCTATATCCCTCTTCAACGCTCCATCTGTTAAGTCGATTTAGAGTTGAACCCAGTAAGGACTTGTCGCAGTCGAATATAATATCCATCCCTACTAGCTTCACTGGTACTGCGACGGACCCTACACTAAATAATTGATGATAAATCGCCAGTAAATGGTAAGGTTTCAAAATCCCTATTTGACCCCAGGTGGGCCACCAACTCATAACCCCCTACACAAAAACCCGCTACATTCTCTCTTATAATGTACACCTTTTATTCTCGCCTCTGCACAAAATAACTCCACTATTTCTCTATCCTATTCATATATTCGTATTTACTATGACTCAATCCACTTATTTCTTAACATCTTCCTTTCTATCTTTTTTTCGGTCAGTTTTCAAACCACTCGCCACTATACATCTGTTTCACTTAATCAACATCATTCATCCTTTGCACAGTAATACAAACCATATACTCACATACTTACCATTTATTCATACTCGTTATAAAATTACCCTTATTCTTCACTAACCTAACACATAACATCAATTCTTTAAAATAATATGTTCATCCTCATTTTATCAATCTTCTTCACTAAAAAGTCTATTTACCTCCTTAATGATAATTGTCTCATCGAAACATCAATGATACTTTAGTTCTTTTAATATCTTTGCGTCACCCATCACAAAGACCATATCGTCTCATCTATTCCCATGAGTTTACAAATAAAATAAGTCATCTAGCAAATTATTCGTGCCCACACCACCAATTAGCCGTATCCGATGAAAGACCAATAATATTCTCACGTATTTAAAAGATCTTGCCCTTTGTTTTAATCCATTCCATGAATATTAGAAACCTTAACTTACTCTCACGAAAATTTTAATTTTTCTATCCGAAGCCAAATTTCCCTTTTCCTTCTATTCACATATCTTTTATCCTTACTAAAACCATTCGTTGTGCATCAATCCATAATTACGCATATTCCCGTCTATTAACACACAAATTATTACCCTATAAACCTAAATTATAACTTCAACTCATCAGTCAGTCTGTATCACCATAATTTCTCAACAAAATACACTATCATCTACGAAAGAGGCTTGTCCTCCGCGTCGTACTCTTAGCAACACCTTATTAAGAGAGCCTAATTGTATCGTAAAATTAAGTCTTGTAATCCACTGATTATATCTTCAAAACCTCTCTCATCTCCCTATACTATTTCATCATAAAAACTGAGTCAAAATCGTCATCTATTCAATAATATGCAACTAGCTCAAGTACTTTTCCTCCAGATCTTAAAATCGCTTCTAACTACAAAACCTAAAATATCACCTCATGACATATATTATTAATTATTAATTATAGGTTAGTTGGAGTATCTCTATCATACTCATACTTCCATTTCTATTTTCATTTATAACACCTAATTAATTCCGTTAATCTACAGTATCCCACTATTCTAATATCGTTTCTATATACTTCCTAATATAATCCACTATTACCCAGTATATATTGAGTATATAAAGAACCAATATTGCATGCATACAACCACCAACTCCTATTCTCTACACATTCCAAGATATACCGTAATATTTAGAGCCAAATCACTTTGATACAATATCATTAATATTTACACACTGATACTCTCTGAACGTTTGCATTTATAATCATTATACTTCATGATACCCTTCACCAATCTAGTAATGAACATCAACATCAGACACATAATAACTATATTTTATATTCATACTATTTCTATACTCTACACATGCCCATAAAAAAAGACCCTCCTGCCACTTCCAACATTGATTGAACCCGAAACAATAATCCTATAGACCCGTCCATTTATGCATCTACCCCATAATATGACACCTAATTTCCAGATAAACTCTCAAATATATATATCACTTAATTAACATGTTTGATTATCTTCCTCTCTCTCATTTGAAATACATTCATTTTGAGCATTCATATTTAATAATTGATGTCTCTAAACATCCATCTCAACTACTTCCAATGAGAACGCGATCCGTGTTGGTTGCTCAGCCAGATCGAGTCGCGTGTTGCTAGCGATCGCTGGCTGTGCGAGCGTTGCTTTGTTCGACCAAAATAACAATCTCAGCATTTATTTATTTGGTATATACATCACAGTACACTGAATACCCTAAAATTATTCCGAGGATATAAAATTAACTCGTAATAGACCCAAATATATCAATACATATCTTTTGCTATAAACCCTCGCCCTCTTACCCTGATATTAAAGGTACTGAACTGCTCTCCTCCAATTCCTCGAAACTATACCCCATAAACGCCTTATTACACAACTTCAAGAATCCAATCAATTTCACCATCTTCCTCCGCTAGTAGAGATTTGTTAGAAGATTGTTTGAGATATGTTATTGTAAATAAATTTTCATCTTTATACCTTGCCAAGAATTCTGCTATCCCAGTCTTCAAACTTTCTCACTACTACCCATTTTTCTACGTTTTGCCTCTTATTATCTAATATTTTACCTCAATCACCTCAAACTCTATTTACTTTTTCACAACCGAATTACCAGGTCTATAACCCTACCACACCACAGTTCTGGTATTTATCCCACTAAATCAAAAATATAACTTCACAATATAGTAATAAATATAGAAAGCAAACATATATCTTCTATTTTTTTCTAACACTAAACCACTCATACTATTCCATAATTCTTAGTTTCTAGTACAGAGACCAGTACACCATTAGCGCCTACTCATGTAATTGTGAGTCAAGTGTATGACAACCCTAAAATTCGTGATTAGTCTCTCTCAACCAATTGTAGTAGCTCCTTCTCTTGAAGAGCCTTCAAAATCCAAATTGTATGTCCACTTCCGATAACTCCTATTTATCCAAATTGTTCATTTACCTCTTCTTTTCTTCCTTACGTAACCGGTCTTAAAATTATATGACACTTCCTGTTCTTTCCCATCTCGTAACCTTTATTAAACATATATTCCAAGCATCTTTTCTAATAAAATTTAAATTATGATCAGTGCTAAATTATTAAGATAGCACTCCTCAATCTATACTTTTATCATTTTAATTCTTGACTGCAATCACTCTACTTCATAATTCCATAACCACTCAACTTTTAATCATATCTTATTACCATACTATAGCTAACACCCATCATTATAACTATCTTTATGCTATACTGTCTAATCAAAAATGCTTCCTCAATTATGTTCCAGATTTATTCAGTTTATCAACTATGTTCACAGTCAAACTGATTTACTTGCGTTAGCGTTCTTATCCATATTAATATCATTATCCTAAAATTTACCTAATTGTAACCTAAAACTCTCACTCAATTTAATTACTCTCTAACTGTCTTCTGTATCACCTTACCTTCTCTATCCAAGTCCCCACTAACTTAAACTTAAATAGAACTAACTTTAATAGATTCAATTAATAATTCACATTCCTTATAAACCCCTTCATCGATTTATTTGAAAACATATAAACTATATTAACTATCCCTCCTTACTACACGCAACACTAGACATGTGCTACTATATACGATCTTTTTTTCACTCTCCCATCATAATACAATATCTGCTGTTAAAAATAAAACTTATTAAAACTATGGTTATTATTCTTTGTAGTCTTCAACATATTATATTTGGTTTTTATATATATGTAAATTTGGCTCTACTTTAAATATTTCGTGCTTCTTAAACACAGATACAATTTAGAAATTCATCTTATCGCTTGATCCAGTATTGAACAAGTTAAGAAACAAAATGGGAGCTATAAAAGCATTAAACCTATTTATAAAACATAAAATTTTTTGATCCTAATAACATATTCCTATAATATATTTAATACTAGAAATTTAAAATATGAAATCTTTTTTAATATAAATAAAAACTATTTACACTGAAATCAATCACGAAGACTACAAATTCAAGTTAAAATTGTTAACCTATTTATATATATTATTAACTTATAGGGTTTTAATTACAAAGTATCATAATTATTGTAAAAGAGAAGGTTTTAATTAATTATTTATTTAATTTCACTTATTTTCCATTAACTATTTTAGTATTAATAACAAACAGTAACCCAAACTTATTCCCATGATAATAATATTTCATATATTAAACAAATTAATAATATATATATAATATTTACTACTTATGCCCATATGTCGTATCTAATCTTATCATAATATATTATTTCCCCCTTCAATCGAGTTTTCATTTAACCTATTTTCTCCTGATCTAATCCCTATTTCAGTCCACTTAATTATCTAAAAGTACTAAAATTCTTACCTCATAACCTAGCCTCTATCTATTAATATGTCTCTATATCATTAATTCTTATCTTCTTTCTTTATCTCGCTTTCTAAACATCCATATCGACATCTGATATGTATACTACTATCTTAATATTTTGAATTTTTGTTTGATTAATAATATAAAAATTCTTGTTATTTGCCTATTACTAACTAACAATGAAAACTTCAGAAATTATGGTTATATTGTTAAGGTAATTTCTACTTATTCTAATATATAGTTTAATCAAAAACAATTCATCTAATCAACAATATACATTAATAAAGATATAATTTTTCGAATCAATTATTTCCTTTCGGAAGGTAATAATAAATAAAATAAAAAAAATGCAATAGAAAATCCAAATCTTCTGCAATATGAAAATATAACGTGTAATTCATAAAAATAAAAATATACCACAACTAAAATCCCAAAAATATAATAATAAACATAACGATTTTTATTCACAACCCTATATATAATATATATAATATTATATTAATATATATTAAATGATATAATATTAATATTTATAATAATAATATAATATATATATATATATATAAATATATATATTAACAATATATATTAATGATATTATAATATTTATAAATAATAATAATATATAAATATATATATATAATAATATATAATATATATATATATATATATATATATAATAATAGTAATAATATAATATATCTATAATATATATATATTATTAATATATTATATGAGTGTTGATTGGTAGTTGTAGTGAGTTTATGCGACCCGCGTGATTCACGCTCACCTTTAAATTCCAAAAAAAATATATTAGACCCACAAGTTTTCTATTAATACTATTTCATAGTGGTAGTATAATATTATATTATTGGTAAGAGAATAATTGTTTATTATATTTAGAAAGAATCTTATCTAAAAGGCGCGATATAAAGTCACTTACCAAATAAATATATAATATTTGTATTTAAGTACTATCATTCTTTGAAGAGATAGCAATATATGTAGTTTAATATCCATTCTAGAGGAAAAGAATATTTTTTATGCCTCTTGAAGTTGATATAACCACCAGATGTTATCTGGATCTCATATTCCATATTGTGACATAATATTGCATATGCCTCTACCATGTTCCTCCGGGCAAGTAATGCTAATGTTAGTATAAATAATCCCCATTAAAATAATATATATATTAGTATAATAACGTTATCACTTAAAGTTTTAATCCATAATTGAATGACTATAAATAATACTTTGGCGTAAATATTATATTAATCAAATTTACTTATAATTATTATATATTATGCAAGCTATATAATCTATATTATAGCTAAATTAAGAGATGTGTTTGTAAGTTGTTTGGATATATAAAAAATAGTACATTTTTAACACTAATTTTGCTTGTAATTTTAATAATTGCTTAATTAGTTTGGCTGCTTAAGGTTTATGTATATTCAAAATTATTATTATTATTATTATTATTATTATTATTATTAGAGGTGTACTTTACTTTTGAATTTATTAACTACAACCTTTTCAGTTGATGAACTAGTACTTATCAAAGTCTTTATAATGTCCTGATAATTGTCGAGGACATCATTAATATCAGGGTAATTATTATTAACTTTCCTCACTAAATCTTTCAAAAATACTTTAGGAAGTTTTTTAACAACAATAATATATATATACATTATATATTAGTCGTTCGAAAAGAGAAATATAATGCTTTTCCTTTTATAATTTCACACTATGCGTGTAGTTCCATGTCTTCCTCAATAATATTAAAACTTAAATCATCTGCGATCTTCCCTAATCCTCGCATACATACTCCCTTTTTTCCCTTAAATTATATTTTTCCTATTTTTGAACTAATTCAATCAAATCATACCTATTATTTTTGGTCCTTGCATTTTTCAAGTAATTATTTATCTTCTAATATGTCTTTGGGATACGTGTACACTTTTCTGTTTCCCAGCAGTGTAAATTGTATAGCTGCTGCAGCAATTGTTAATGCTGCTTTGAAAGATACGGGGATCTTAAATACAGGCAATATACTAGATCACAAAAAAAGTAGAAAGAGAAAGAAAAAGAGTTGGGTTGAAGAACCAGAGAATTGAGTGCTTCGGTTTTGATGGAAGAAAAGATGCAGGTATGAAAACACTTGCAGGTATGTGAAGAGCGTTACGTTCTTATTAAAGAACCAGGTGATGTATACTTAGATTACATAACTCCTGATACCATAAGCGCTAGACTCATAACGAATGAACTAGTTACATTTCTAATTACAGTTGTAAAGATTGGTACAGTTGTTAACATTGACCATATAGGTGGTGTAATAAAATTAATTGAAATTCATATTGAGAGCCATCTTCAGTGGCTAACGTGTCTTCTTCATGCTAATGAACTGCCTTTTAGACATGTACTTGAAGTGATTGATGGTAAAACAACGGGTTCAAAAAAGTTTTAAAGGTTTAATTAGAAATAAAATAAAACAGGATTTAACACAATGAAACATAGCTGAATTTGTTTCTTTGCAGTGTGAAATTGTAGTTCCTGAAAAAATAATAATAGACCTCAGTAATATATATGAGCCGACTGCGGTCGAGAGTGGACGCATTAAAAAGAGATTGGAAAAAGATAAGAGAAGATTCAGAAAAAAAGAAATTAGAGAAGACAACTAAGAAACACAAGAGCTTGCAACTAGGTATTGGAACTTTGAGTGCTGGGGAAGGAGATGGTTTTCTTGAGAGAATATTTGATCAGACTACAAAAACTTTTTAGAAAAAGGAATTACAAATAAATTTTTTTATAAAATTTAAACAAAATTAAAATCTATTTTAATTAACGGAGGAGCAACAAATTTTAATTATTGTTTCTTTTTGATATAATAAAAGTTAAGTAAAATAAATGGACGAACATTATTTTGGATCTAGTTATTTATTATAAGAAAAATGAACATTCGGTGGATTCGGCTCGTATAAGTCAAAAAGAAATGGATCAAGCACTAAAATAGCGTCTGGTAGCTCAGCGGTAGAGCACTCGCCCAACTAAGCGAGAGACCCAGGTTCTTCACTGGTCGGTCGTGTGAGGGTGAGCTATTCTTTTCTTGGCCCTGACTAGCTTAAAAACTGAGCACACCCCCTAATAGATTAGGGTTCTGCCCGTGAGCGGTCGTGTTAACTGTAAAAAAAAAAAATGACCAAAAATATCTCTACAAAAATGTGCATTGGAATAAAGTCTGGCAACATTTCAAAACAGTTCGCCTTGAAATTCACAGAGAACGTTTTGCTTTCAATAATCACGGATCCTAGAGTAGAGGTTGAAAGGACGGTCAGTCCTTCATCGTATAATAAATGCAAGAACAAGAGGAACCGCGAGAAACTTTGTCTTGCCCATTAATATTAATTTCTATGCCGCTGCCTATAATGACATGATCGACTGGAATAAGGAAACCATATCTTAAATTATTATTATTATTATTATTATTATTATTATTATTATTATTATTATTATTGTGTGTGTGATTTGTATTATTATTATTGTTATTATTATTATTATTATTATTATTATTATTATTATTATTATT
>JABUQX010028197.1:35000-40000 GCA_015478945.1 Trachelipus rathkii | reverse complement strand
GAAATTAAATTATGAATAGTTGGAGACATATTCACCTTGTCTGACATACTCCAGGCGCCTAAAGGGAGCATTTTGCAAGTTTTGTATTTTTTTTCCATCAAATAATTGGTAGATACGTTGGACATTCATCTATGATTTCGACTGAGAAAAAGAAAGTTACTGAAAGACTGTTGGATTCCACCTAAGACCAATAATTTTTTGGAAGATGCTACCCACTTAAAGAGGAAATTCAATTATGAATGGTTGGAGACATATTCACCTTGGCTGACATACTCCAGGCACCTAAAGGGAGTATTTTGCAAGTTTTGTATTTTATTTCCACCAAATAAAAGTTCGTTCAGAGGGGTCCTAGGCTCCTTAACAATAAGACCTTTCACTAAATATAAAGATGTTCATGCGGTTTGTAAGGGACATACAAACACAGGAATGGTATAAAACTGTGGTGAAAGCTGCTAAGATTGTTCCTTACAGGACGTGCCGGTAGACATCCAAATTAACCAGCATTCTTAGAAAATCATAGAAGAAAATAAAAAAATATTATCCTCAATAATTTTATGTCATTTGTGACATTTTCTTGTACGCGCGATTTACCGGCTTCGGGGTAAGCATCATGATGAGGCGAGTGTTGCAAGATTTGTGCCTCTTACGGAATAGATGCCGGAGATCAGTCATTGAAAACTATTTTGAAAAGGGGAAGAAAAATGTCCACATACCAAATCAGTTCATTTTCAAAATGAATAAATTCTCTATGTCGGTTACTACATAAAAATGAAGCATCGTTAAATAAGGTAAAGGAAGCGTGCACGTATAGCTTACTAGCAGATGAAAACGCTGAATATTTCTGAAAGGAACAATTTCCATAGTGTTCGCTATTTCGACGAAGAGTCGATGAAGTCAAAGAGAATTTATTGTGCTTTGTAGAACTGAAAAGCGCTTGACAGAAAAAAACCATTTGCGAAAGCATTGACGATTTTGGTTTCACGACGAAGAACTGAGATGCCGAAGAAAGGTGATCTTTCGTTCTCGATTTGGCTGTTCTACGATGTCTGGCAAAGAAGGAGGTGTCCAAGCAATATTGAGGAAAAAGTAAAAAAAAAAAACCATTGTTCTTTCATTGCTCTCACACAAACAAAATCTAGTAGTAAATGATTTGAACACAATACCAGGAATCCGCGCAATACTGTGGAACTATAAAGGACATTATTACGTTTTCGCGAGTCTGGTCTTGAGAAGAAAATTTAATGCCAACATCCCAAGCCTAGCCAGACCAGATTTTGGCGTCTGAACAACACAAGTTGCATCAGGTGTTTAAGGAGCACTTTGTTACGAATGATGCAAGCATTAGAAAACTTTTCATTGAAGGAAATACCGCCACAAAAGAAAAAGCGTTTTTCAGTTGCATTTAAGCGGCATGTAAGTCGTCCATTCATCATGGCTATGATATTGATCGGGAAGTACTCTGCGATGTTAGAGCCAGTTTTAAATGCTCTCCAATCTAAGACCTTGGATATCGTTAAAACCTCGCAGCACATTCAAACATATTGTGGAAATGGTTAGAGCCATCGGGGAAAGGTGAAGAAAAATCATCGAATGAAGTGTTAAAGAAGCTAATCAAATCGACGAGCAGCTGGGACTTGATCTGAATATACCACGGATTTTTGGTAGGCAGCCCAGTACCGCAGCAACATCCCAGCAAAAACAAATCCCACGGCAGTTCTGAAGAAGATCCTAATAACTCCGTATCTGGATTTTATAACTCTTCTTTGGAATTACGGTATTTCTACTGAAAATACACCTGCTTATTCATTGACATATCTACACCATTTCCACATGCTACTCATAACAATCGAATGAGTAAAGGGAAAAGACAGCCTGCATTTTATAGTTTTTACCACTTAGAGGCATAGTAAGAGAGTTAGAAGTTTTTTAGTACAAATCTGGAAGGACAAGGAAAACTGAGTAGTGGAAAGAACTTAAAAATCTTGTTGTCTCCCAAGTCTTAAAGGAGACATGAAGCTTTCTTTCAGGCGACGAAAAAGGCTTTGATGATACAACTCGCCCAGCCATGCACCCCAGTACAGTTACTCTGCTAGGATCAAGACTTGGCAGCGAAGTTCTATGGGCACAGAACATGTCATGCGTACTAGCAATCGTGCATGTTCTCATAAAATTTTGTTTTGACAATTATGATTATTTTATTCAAATAGTAGTTGATAAATTTGGTACGGACCCAAGAAATTACTTTCTTAATAATATCAATTTTGCAACTGCTCTATATTGTGTATTTTTTTCCATCATTGGATATTGTATTTGATATTCGATTGTTTTTAATAAAAAATAATTTTTTTTAAATTATTAATCATTTAATTATCCATACAAATGTTCCTATGTTTTCTTTCTTATATATATATATATATAATAATATATATATATATATAATATATATATATATATATATATATATATATATATAGTAATATCTTTTGCATATAGATGTGTGTGTCTATATATACACAGTATAATAAAATATATATATAATATATATACTATATATATATATATAAGCTTTATAAAATTTTAAGCTGCCCCCCCTAGGTTGGAAGCTGGCGACGCCCATGCTTTCAACCATTGCCTGCTTTTGATACCAAATTTTCGATTGGTGCTAATTTTTCACATCAACCATATTTTGACTGCTTTATATAAAAAAAATATGCCATTAGAATTTGTCATAGGCTGTAAAAATATTCACTAGCAATTTTACATCTACTTAATTATCTTTTTAACGGATGATTATCCGTTAAAAAAATAATTAAGTTAAATTAATTAATTAATTAAAATCAAAATAATTAAAAAATAATTCCTGCTGGTCATAAGGTTCCCCGTTTTCTGTTATAAGAAAATGTATAAAGAACTAAAAATTGAGAGAATGTTACAATTTTTTAGATATTTTCTGTCCTCTTTGAAATCAGTAAAAAAAACTGGAAATTACTCTAAAATTAGAAAAAAATAATATCACGCAAATTTATTTTATAAATTATAATTTAATTAATTAATATATAATTTACCTCTAAATTTCTTATTGTTATCTGCTTGTTTGAACCTTCGTCTCTTTTCCTAGCTTTCCGATTCTGATTGGCCATTATAATTTCCTTAAACCATATTTGTACCTGAGAAAAACATTGTGAATGATTGAAACTAATATTAACTTTTTCCACAGTAGCTCTCTCTCTCTCTCTCTCTCTCTCTCTCTCTCTCTCTCTCTCTCTCTCTCTCTCTCTCTCTCTTACTCTCTCTCTCTCTCTCTCTCTCTCTCTCTCTCTCTCTCTCTCTCTCTCTCTCTCTCTCTCTCTCTCTCTCTCTCTCTCTCTCTCTCTCTCTCTCTCTCTCTCCACACACACACATCTACATATATATAATATAATATATATTATATATATTATATATATATATAATATAGTATATTATATATATATATAAATATATATATATATATATAATACATATTATTATATTTATATTATGTAATAATATATTATTTATATATTATCTATATATATATATATATATATATATATATATATATAATATATATATATATATATAATTATTCTATTTATATATATATATATATATATATATATATATATATATATATAATCGAAGCTATTTATGTATCTTTCAGGAATCTTGCGATATCTATTCTAAGAAACGCTTAACACTCTTTCTTCTCGAAGGAAATGCAATAATCCTTTTGGTTCCTCCTCTTTCTCATGCTCTTTCTGTCATTTTTCAAAATGTATCAATTCTTTTTTTGCTTCTTCCTCTTTCTTCTTTCCCTCTTTTCCTCTTGCTTCCTCTTTCCTTCCTCTTGTACATTCCGATGGGTATAACTGATGTTTTCCTTTTTATTAAAGATGAACTCTTCGGTAGAATCTTTTGCCTCTATTTCCACCAGAGACGATTCCGCCAATGCTATTCCTCCTCCTCCTTCTCCTCTTTTCTCCTCCTCCTTCTCCTCTTCCCTCCTCCTCCTCCTTCTTCTCCTCTTCCCTCCTCCTCCTTCTCCTCTTCCCTCCAACTTATTTATACCTAACATTGTAACTTCTTCTAATAATGTTTCTTTCTGATCTCTCTGAGCTTAACATTAAGAAGGCGTAAAATCCTGACGGTATTCCTGCTTTGGTTCTCAAAATTTGTGCTTTCGAATTTCCATCCCGCCTTGGTTAAACAATTTCGTCTCTGCCTATCGTCTCTGTCCCTCCCTTCCTGCTGGAAAAGTGCGTCCATTCTACCTTTACCCAAAAAAAGGGACCCATCCCAACCCTCCAACTATCATTCTATCTTTTTTACCTAAGTTTTATTTATCTTTTCGAATCTATCTTTTTAACAGGAAGATTTATAAACATCTTAATTCTTCAAATCTTATATCTGATCGCCAGTATGACTTTGGTAAAAACGTTCTACTCTCTCTCTTCTCTCTCTCTCTCTCTCTCTCTCTCTCTCTCTCTCTCTCTCTCTCTCTCTCTCTCTCTCTCTCTCTCCCCTCGTACTTTGAGGAAGAGTGCTTCCGTGCTGGCGCCTTTCCTCGCTGGAAGCGCGGATATGTTCAACCGATCCAGAAGAAGGGTAACCGCTCTGAGCCTTCTAACTATCGCCCTATACTCTCACTTGTATTCTGTCTAACATCTTTGAAACTCTCCTTAACTCTCATTTCCTGGATCATCTGTAATCTCATTCACTTCTTTTAGATCACCAGTATGGTCTTCGATGTTTGAAGTCAGCTGGTGACATTCTTTCCTATCTCACTTATTTATGGTCTTCCGCTCTTAGGGACTATGAGGAGTCATGTGTGGTAGCGCTTGACGTATCCAAAGCCTTTGACCAGGTATAGTATGCGTCACTTCTCAAATCTATGGTCCCTTCCTTTGGGTTTCCTCCTTCTCTTTGCTCACTTTTGTTTATTTTTCTCATTGGGTTTTCTTCTTCTCTTTGCTCACTTT
>JABUQX010028197.1:25000-27500 GCA_015478945.1 Trachelipus rathkii | reverse complement strand
AACACGCCAAATCATCTGCATATACCATGATGTCTCCGTCAATCTCTTCTAAATTCTCTTTTACACCTCTTATGACTGTGTCCAAATACGCTATAAACAGTATCGGCGACAGCACACTACCCTGCCTTACTCCAGTTTTTACCTCAAACCATTCCTCGTTTTTATATCCTGTTCTTACCTTACTTATGCTATTCACGTATGTACTTCTTACTGCCTTTATCAGTCTGCCTAAAACTTCATAATCCTTCTCCGGAACTCTCCACAGCTTCTCTCTGGGTACAAAATCAAATGCTTTCTTCAAGTCTATGAAGGCGATATATGCCTTCTTATTGTATTCCCATGTCTTTTCCTGTATCATTCCTAATGCAAACATTAAATCTGTAGTACTTCTACCACCTCTGTACCCATACTGCTCTTCACCCAATCTTGGCTCTATTTTGATCTTAATTTTTTCTAATATTCTTTCATATAACTTCGCCATGTGATCCATTAATGAGATTACTCTATTTAATTTTTGCAATTTCCTGCGTCCCCCTTACCTTTATAAATGGGAATATTAATTGACCTTCCCCAACCTTCCGGGCACTCACTCTCCACCCAACACCTGGTTCCAGAAATCTCAGCATCTAAGGGCTTTCAGCCCACTCTCCTCCCTCCGCTCAGCAACTCAATATCATCCCCATCCTCACAGTAATTTTTCCGCCTCTTCATTTTCCTTAACCGCCTCCTTCAAAGGCTCCTCCGTTATTACCTCCCTCCTCTTCTCCCTCCACGTTTCTCTCCTCCTCCTCTCTCTCCCCCTTCCTCTTCCAACTGCACTTCCACATTCAACAAACTCATCAAAGTACTCTATCCAACTTTTGTTTTTTTTTCCTCCCGGCTTACCAATGTTTCTCCATTTTTGTCTTTGAATTACATATTCTACTCTTCGCTCCTCTATACGTTCTTGCCAATCTAAAAATCTTCTTGCTTTCCTTCATATCATCCATCAGTTCCTTTGCTAGGCTTCTAAGCCACCTCCTCCTTTGCCCTCCTCTTCACTCTCTCTGCTTCATTTCTTTCTTCCACGTACACGGCTCTAGATTAAATATATATTTATATATATATATATATATATATATATAATATATATATAAATATATATATATATACTATATATATATATATATATATATATATAGTATATATATATATATATATACTATATATATATTATATATATATATATATATATATATATATATATATATATATATATATATATATATATATATATATATATATATAATATAAATAAAATTATATAAATAATAATTTATAAATACTATATATATATATATATATATTCATCTATATATATATATATATTATATATATATATATATACCTATATATATATATAGTATATATAGATATATTATATTATATATATATATATATATAATAATATATATATATATATATATATATATATAGTATATATATATATATATACATATAGTCTATACAGAAATCGAAATTCAAAATTACAATTATTCCCATAAACTCCCATGATAAAGATGACAAATAATATTTATTTTATATGCATTTAATCAAATGTAGAAAACATCCTCAACATCCTCATTTTTCAAAAGAGGATGCGGATGCGGATGTGGATGTCATGTCCATCACTAGCGTTTACAGGGGAGGCAGGGGGAGCACTTGCCCCCCTAAATCTTGGCGAAATAAAAAAATGAACCTTATATGTTTTCCAGACGACGTTTTTAAGGGTTTATTATAAGAAAAACTGAAAAAGATACATCAATCGATAGATAATGAAGTAGTAATTACTAATTACTAACGTATTGAAAACTTATATTTCTTCTAAAGAGTTATAATATTGGCTTGAAGTCAACTAGCTGTGTGCTTTCATACAGCTAGCTTCTTCTGACAGTATTCTCCGCTAGAACTCTTAGTATGTCGATAGCATTTGGTGGCTGCCAAAGCTGATAAATCAGTCACGGAAGGCATACCCGTTGATATTCATCTGCAGACTGCACATCAAAAAACAATTGCAGAAAATAAAAGAAATATTTCAGCAATTTTGAAGACCACAATTTTCTGCGGAACCCATGACTGACCTTTAAGAGGTATAGACCTGCATGAGGGAATTTCTGAAGGCCTGATTAAATTGCGAATAGGAAAGTGGTGTATGTTGGAATTGAAACGAACATATTCAAGGACAGAAGAATACCGTCTGGACGTCTCCGATGATTCAAAATGAATTTATCAATTTGTGTGGAATTATCGTAAAAAAAAAAAAAACATGATTATCGCGGATGCCAAAAAATTTGGTGTCTATTCCATATTAGCCGATGAAACTGTGGATTTATCAGGCAATGAACAATTATCTATAGGATTAAGGTTTTCGACCTTGAAAAAATGACTGTTCGAGAAGAATTTCTGGGGTTTGAAGTTCTTGAAGGGATGGATGGTAAAACCATTGCCAAAACGATTGATT
>JABUQX010028197.1:15000-17500 GCA_015478945.1 Trachelipus rathkii | reverse complement strand
GGAGAAGGATTGGAAAGCTGAGAAAAGGTCAAGAACGACGGGTTTATCTCTAAGTAAATCAGAAATACGGGTAGGGAGCTGCAGCATTTGCCAAGGTTATTCTGGATGAAAGTTCGAATTCACCATCGGTATCTTGAGAATTAGAGAAAGCAAGTAATTGTGATAAACATTGAAATTCACCAAGAATTAAGATGAGAAAGAAGAAAGAAGAAGAGCATGAGAGAATGTGGTTAACTCTATTATGGGTGTTTAAGTTGTCAGAGAAACGGATATACATTTATACAGATATACAGTTAAGAAACAAATATACAGAACGAATGAATAAAATAGTAGATTTGCAAGAGAGTCTGAATTATAAGGCTGATAATTCGGAAGACTCCAAGTAAGAAATGTGAGAACCAACTGTGCCATTCAGTACATAAGTATACAACAGCCGCATTTGGCTGAAAATTGGAAGGATTAGAAATAAGTTAAAGGGGAACCAAAAAGTAAAAAAGAATCACATCATAAAGAACACATAAAACATGTGAAGTTCGGTTAAGATTTTGAGGTGGGGTTTAGAAGAGTAGAGGCGATGTTCAAGAAAGTGAACATTACTATAAAGATCATGAATGTTGCAGAAATTGACGAAGTGATGAGAAAAAGACGTTGAGTCAGGACAGGCTGGCATTTGCGTGGCGTCGCCAAACCACCATAGTTCATAGGAGGCATTTACGTGGTCATAAAACCACCATAGTCCATAGGAGGCATTTACCTGGCGTCACTAAGACCATTGTTCACAGATGCATTTACGTGGACTTACCAAGCCAAACCATTTGTCCAAGGAGGCATTTACGCGGCGTCATCAAATCACCATAATCCATAGGAGGCATTTACGTGGTGTCACTAAACCACCATAGTTCATAGGACTCCCATATCACCTTTCAAGTGATCATAGAGGGGTGGTGGTGGATGAGGGGGTTATATGTACTATTATATTCATATACAATAGTGTTTATGGTGAGTGATTTAAATAGTGCACACTGGTCACATATGGGCACATCTATGTAGGAAGGATGAGAAGAGGGTGAAATCGCGAAATTGAGCGAAACTTTGGGCCACGGAAATTATCAAAAATGGGGTATTCTCTAAAGAACGGTGTCTTAACATAGGCCATGTGCCCATGGGGGGCCAATTCTAATCTCCTGTGTCACGGCGTTTAAAAAATAAATTATATATATATGTTATATTATAAGTCTATATATATATATATATATAATAGTATATATATATATGACTATTATATATATATATATATTATATATATATATATATATATATAATATATATATATATGTAGTAATAAGTACGATATACGGAGTGCAACATTGCAAATGTTGCAAAGCAACATTGCACGAGATCCAGCGCGCGTAGCGCGCGTACATATGATTGTATTTTTAATGTATGTACGTATATGAGTGTATATTATTATTATTATTATTATTATTATTTACCCTACCCCCCCTTTTTTTTATATTACGTATTGTGTTCACATTCGAGTGTAAATGTTGATAGACGCAGTCTCAAACATTACACGAGAATAGTTAATTACCACATTCACACACGTTACCCCCTACCCCCTTTTTTTCTTCTCTCTCTCTCTATCCCCCCCCCATCTCTTTACCCCTACCTCTTAGCTGTTTCCCCTCCCCCCCCCCCTTTATCTGTTGCCATGACTACATCATCAGTCAGCTACGTCTTCTCTCTCGTCTCTTCTCTCTCTCTCCTCTCGCCCTGCACACACACATCAACACTTGGTTTCCGCGCGCGCCCGTTTTTCTCCCCGCCTCCGACTTGGTCCCGCAGCCTTCGCACCGTGACCCGCTTTCCGCCCTCCGCCACCGCCTCTGCCGCCGCCACCCCCGGTTTGGTATACTCGTTTCGTCTTTCGTTCGCATCGTCATTGAGGAGATAGGGGTTTTTTATCTCTACCCCACCTTTCCCCCATTCTCTTAACTCCCACTATAAAATTGGACGGGATGGACTCGAATCCCGTCCTTTCGGCTGCTCCAGCACGGTGATCGCCAGGTAAGTATAGGACTTATCTGACCGTGCTATGCGGCCTTTCAGACCTTATTTGAAATCATGTTTATATACAAATTTTAGTTCAAAATGTGTATTAAAATATGAAATAAATGAATAAAAATTTTCATTCCCATGCATGCTTTGTGAGTTTCAAGGTGGATTAGTCTAATGAGGTTTGCGGTTAAAATGGCTTAAATCGAAGAAAAGTTAATCCCTTGTAGTTCACGGTTAATTACCTTTTCTCCGATATTCTGACCGATAAGATTACGCCCTGGGCTATGAAAGAAAGATAGTTTTCTTGACAAATTAAACTCTCTCTATCTATCACTATATATATATATATATATATATATATATATATATATATATATATATATGTATGTATAGTTATTAATATATACGTATATATATATATATATTATTTATATATATATAT
>JABUQX010028197.1:5000-10000 GCA_015478945.1 Trachelipus rathkii | reverse complement strand
TCATAAGCTTTTCATTCTCTCTTTTTCTCTTTACATTATCATGACGTTATTAGTATGCGTACAGTCCATCCCAGGGTGTATTCGAGGTCAAAGCCTATTGTGCTAACGTCGAGTTAAGTCGCAGGAAACAAAAGAGCTATCAACCGTAAAGCTCGTAGTACCTTTCCATTCTTATAAGTGAGTAAATAAATTTACTATTATTATTATTATTATTATTATTATTATTATTATTATTATTATTATTATTATTATTATTATTATTATTATTATTATTATTATTATTATTATTATTATTATTATTATTATTATTATTATTATAGTGGTTATTATTATTATTATTATCATTATCATTATTATTATTATTATTATTATTATTATTATTATTATTATTAACATTATTATTATTATTATTATTATTGTTATTACTTCCCCATTATTATTTACAGGAATACACATTCTACACGTGCATACAGCTATCATGTGTCGCATCAGTGAACGCGCATACCAGGCAGCTACACTTGCCAAGATAATTAGTGAGATTGCATTCATTAAGAGTGAGTTAACGTCACTGGGGCCCAACCTGCATCCTAGGGATACCAGCGTGGTGACTGGTAAGTATCAATCGGCTCGTATAGATTTAATATTATGTAATCTTCGACCTTCGTATTAGATTTTAAGTATTATGTATACTTATATATATATATATATATATATATATATTATATATATATATATATATATATATATATATATATTATATATATATATATATATATATAGGTAATATATATAATATATTACCAATTAAGATTGGAGTGGCCATTGCACCACAGGGCGCAGGTAAATTTAATTACAGTTATTTCCAAGAGACCATATGTGCAGGCATGAGTGTGGACTCGGGTCCTAATATAAATGCTCTTATACTGGAGGAGTAAGGGCTCAAGGATTCCCATATGTATAGTTACGGTTCCTTTCACCCTCTTTCAAGTATTTGCCTCTGAATATATATATATATATATATATATATATATATATATTTATATATATATAATATATATATATATATACTATATATATATATAATATATACTCACTATATATATATATATATATAATATTATATAATATATATATTATATATTATATATATATATATATATATATATATATATATATAGATATATATCCTCCTTTCCATATTAGGATCCGCCGTCTAGGGACACTCCCTCTCCTCTTCGAACTCCCCCCTAGGGACGGAAACTACTTTCACTTCAACAAGGGGGTGATGGTCGGACAAAATCACGCCTGACGCTTGCTCAGTGTCGAGCCCTGCTGGCGATAGACATCTCCAGAGATTCATCAGACGTCGGTAATTCGAGCATGTTCGGTGATTTTACTAACTTCCGACCTATCAATAGCATCTGGTCACGATGTGTATCAGGGGATGCCGAATCTGTGGCGAGACTAGCGGGGTTTGACGTGTGGAAGCCCCAGCCTCATCCAAGCCCCTCGCTTCGCCCCAGAATCATGTGAATACAGCAAGAGGCCTAAGAGGATGCGGTACAGCTCAGGCCAGATCAGACAACGTGGCGTAAACATTAACGATTGCACCAGACCAAAAGCTCGACCCACCCTCTTCTTTTGGTCGCGACTAATATAATATATATATATATATATATATATAATATATATATATATATATAATATATAATATATATATAATAATATATATCTAATATATATATATATTATATATACTATATATATATATATATATATATAATACCTATATAGTATATATATATATATATATATATATTTTCGTTCAACGTTAGTGTTTCGGATGTTTAATGCAAGAACCGAGGTTACGTAATGGTCAGTCCATATGGAAATTTTCTCTAATGTTTGCGTCACGGGACCATGCGGGGGGGTGTGCTAGTCTCAGGGGAAAGGGTCCAGGTCTTTCACCAGACACATTCTACACTTTACAAATTCAGAACCTCACGACGTTGGCGCTGACTTTTCCCATACTTTGCTGGAGTGAACTTATTGTATTAGGATTATTGGAGCCTTTTGCGAACAGGTTAGGGTGTTTAACGATGTTGTACAGTTGAACTCTCATGTATGCAATATTCCCGCATCCATATATATAATATATATATATATATATATATATATTAATATATATATATATATATATATATATATATATATATATATATATATATATATACATGTGATTGTGTGAATTCTAATCTATCTAGATTTGTGCCAAGAACGCTGAACGCTGAACGCTTCAGTCCATTTCACCCCAGCAAAGTGATAATTTCCGGTCATCAATGAGTGCAGGGGAGATAGACCCCCAGACACGGAGTGATGAATGCAAGGCGAGCTCATCATCCCAACCGACTGTAATGTATAGAAGGAGGGTTACTATCAATGACTGGGGTCCTCCTATTAGGACACTTTACTTTACAAACAAAGGTACACTCCTACGTTAATGTATGTCATGACGACAAGTATATATATATATATATATAATATATATATCATATATATATATATATATAGTATATATATATATATGTATATATATATATATATAATATATATATATATATATGTTGCAGCACTCCTGGAAGCATGTCTACAGCTTACAACACTTTATCAACAGAGAAAACTTCTAATTCGCGTCCGTGAGACTGGGATTCTCAATACATATACGCGTCGAATGACGATGACGGGTGACAGATGACATGGTAAATATCAGTAAAAACAGCTGTCGTGGTATATATATATATACTATAGTATAAATATATATAATATATATATATATAATATATATATATATATATATATATATATATATATAGTACATCTGCTTCAAACATCCGCAGAGCTCCAGATAAGCGATTGATGCGTGTATGATTCAGGAATGGGAGTACATTAATGAATCTACATGGTCGCAGCAGAGGTTTTTTAAGTCAACCCCTCCACGAATACGATAGTAGCAAACCGAAGGACCGTCTTCATGAATCGCGGGTATGTGATTAACTATGGCTAATAGAAAATATGAATATTGATAATTAAACCTGTTAACCCATCAATTTTAGATATATAATATATATATATATATATATATATTTATATATATATATATATATATATATATATATATATATATTATATATAATATATATATATATAATGAAAAATATGATATTTAATAACTAACGCTGTAGGCACCGCCGATATTAGAAAATATATATATATATATATATATATATATATATATATATAATATTACTATATATATATATATATATATATATATAATATATATTATATATATATAATATATCTAATAAATATAATCATATATATATATATCTTTCCATCTCTACCAAATAAAAATTCTTCGAACCCCTCCACTGTTTGAGATAATCTCTATCCCAGGTAGCGACGCCGAGTCTGGAGGAGCGCCCCTTTGGTAAGCTTCCTGGTGTTATACTTCAACTGGGAGATAACGTCCGTGATGCGATATACTAAATATATATATATATATATATATCTATATATATATATAATATATATATATATATATATATATATATTATAATATATATATATATATATATATATTATATTATATATATATAATATATTAAACGCAGGAAGAAAAAAAAAAATAAAATAAAATAAATAAATATTCCCATTCTAACCGTTTGTGCTTAAGCCTTACAAATGTCCATGATTTTGCATTCTCTCTTCTTCTCCTCTCTCTCTCTCTCTCTCTCTCTCTCTCTCTCGTCTCTCAAAAAGAGAATTTTAGTAAGGGGTGGGTGCATCAAAGAGAGTTAAAAATATAAATAATAATAGATAAATATAATTAATAATAATAATAATCAAATAATATACTAATAATAATAATAATTAATAATAATGGAAAAATGAATCGAAAAAAAGTTCAAAGTTAAAAACACATTCATAGCTTTTTTGTGGGTGATAGTAGCTTTCATGTTGTTCTGTTTGTCTTGTTGTCAAGGCGGTGACTGTTGTTGTTGTTTGTGTGTTGTTGTTGTCCGTTGTTTGTTTGTTGCTGTTGTTGTTGTTTGTTGTTGTTGTTGTTGCTGTGGTTGTTGTGTTGTTAATGCCCATTGTGACTGCTGCTGTTTTTGCTGTGGATTTTGTGATGATGGAGTAGGAAAGTAGAAAACCTCTTGTAATTCTTTTTTGGCATTATCTCTCTAGAACACACATCGGGGCAACGGCAATGGTAGTTTACGTTTATACTCTGGATAGTAAAATAAAAATAAATAAATAAATCTTGAATATATAACATTGAATCCGGCGTCCGACAAGGAAAATGAACAACGAAATTCACTATTGATGCGTAGGTGTTTCCTCTCTCTCTCTCTCTCTCTCTCTCTCTCTGTCCTCTCTTCAGACTTCTCTCTCTCTCTCTCTTCTCATCTCTCTCTCTCTCTCTCTCTCTCTCTCTCTCTCTCTCAAAAATTCGCAACTGACCAACAATACATCGTATTCATTACTATGTGATTAACAATTCAAATGAAAAATATATAAAATAGAATGATTAATTGTAATAATTTAAAATTGTTTAAGATGGAGATGAATTTGCAGTGAATGAGCATGTTATATATATATATATATATATATATATATATATATATATATATAATAAAAAAGTATATAAAATATATATATATAATATATTATATATATATATATATATATATATATATATAACCTATGTAAAGCAGGAAGAAAAAAAAAATAAAATAAAATAAATAAAATATTCCCATTCTAACCGTTTTTGTGCCTAGCCTTACAAATGTAAATATGATTTTTGCCTTCTCTCTCTCTCTCTCTCTCTCTCTCTCTCTCTCTCTCTCTCTTCTCTCTTCTCTCTCTCTCTCGGAAAAAGAGTATTCTTGAAAGGCATGGACGCATCCAAAGAGAATTAAAAAATAATAATAATG